>VUQJ01000029.1:1303-15848 GCA_015108635.1 Andinoacara biseriatus
CATTCAGCTGGTCTGAAACAAGCCATATTAGCTCAACTTTGAACTTGCTTCTGATTGGCTGCCCCTCGTAAACAGAAGATTACAACAGCAGGTAGTTAGGACCACCATATTTACACCCAAAGAGGTGTGCCTGAGATAACCGTATGAGGGAAATCATTTCTCTTTAACATTATACATATCCAAGAGTTAAAAATAAATGTCTGAAACAGAGTATTTAGACCAGTGTGAAGTCTGGGCTTTTGCTCACAGGGATAACTTGTGCTTATGTTGACGTCATTATTTGAAACTGGCCGTGTGTAATGTGAGCACAATGTAACTATGATGGCAGAAAAAATAAGGAAAAACATAATAGGTCCACTTGACAGTTCACTCCTACTGCTTGTATTCAGTTTTGACCTTCGGACTCTTATCTGATCATCTGTGAGCCTCATCCACCTCCAGTATACCTTTCATTAGACGTCACTACAACCCGCTGCTGAGTTTTTGCATTTGAGTTCTCCTTTCTGTGCTAGAACAATGACAGTATTATTAATAATAACAGTCGTTCTCAGATATGTTTAGGTTCCCTTTAAAAGCTTCTAACTAGTTTCTTGTTTGTGGACCATGTAAAACAACTTATTACATTTTAAATTGTTAAATACTTGTTAAATAGAGATTTCTGCAAGTTGTTTATCTTTGGAAAAATAATTTACATCTATATTAATATTAAGGATCACCTTTGTCCAGTGCAAATGTTGTACTCACCTCCCCAAGTGGCCTCATGGAGACCTTTCCATAAGATATAAACAAAGAGAATTCCAGCCATGGAGAACTGGGAAATGGCGTTGGCTATAGCAGAACCTCTGTAAAGATTATTTCATTGTGTCATATTGGTTATACATGATGATGCCAGATGATACCAGTAAAGATGACACTAATGAAGTCATGTGCAATCAAACAAACTCACACAACTCCAAGATTTAAAACGAAGAGAACGATGTAGTTGATGAGAGCATTCAGAAGATTGACAGCAAAGCCTGTGATTACCTGTGGCCATATAATGCCCTAAAACCAAACATGCCACAAACTGTTTTAATCTGACAATATTGATGTGACAGCCCAAATATATGACATCATTAGTTTTCCAACAATATACAGAAGAAGGATGATTACATACTTCATGCTTTTCCTGTAATAAAAAGCAACATGTTGCAGTGTTTGTCAAGCAGAGTGAGTCACAGTTTTATTGACGTGAAAGATCTCAGGGAGCCCTGATCTTGCTATCTGCACGTGGACATTATCAATCATTAAACACTTTAGCCAACAAGACTGGAGACTCGCTTACAGACAAATGTTGCATATTTAATCCTCTCTATCATTTTCTGAATAAAAGACAATCACAATCTGCCTTGTTTATTGAATTCAATCTGCGAGATATTTACCTGGTTTTGCAGATAACTTGCTTGTAATAAGTACATGAATGCAGCCTGGAAAACACACACGCACACACACACACACACACACACACACACAAAGAACAATAGACTTTGTTACACTTTTTTGGAAACATGATTCGGCTGGACTGCTTCCCATTTGGTTCAGTGTCAGCCTGTTGCAGATGAAACATTGATGTGGCAGGGTAAGCAAGCAGAGCTGTGTTTGTGATCACACCTCAAGCTAACTGACTTACTGTTGGAAGTGTTAGCAGTTCACTTTGTGGAAGATTGCAGTTTATTTGGAGATTTTTGATCATCTTGCCAAAGATGCCTTCTTTGGTACCACAGTTTTAGATGACCGAGGAATGAGCAGGTGCTGGGTGTGATCCAGGCAGTTCAATATGGCTTCAATCATATACCTCTCACTCATAGTCCAAGGAACCCCCAACCTATTATTCCAGTTATTGGTCCTATTGTTACCACTACACTATCCAGCTGCTATAAAGGAAATACAGGCCCCAGTATGGCGTGTGCCACCAGCAGATAGAAAAAGTGTCTGATGTCAAAAAATCCTACCAAAGGCTGGACAAAGCTGGACTGACAGACAGCACACAGCCACTAATCATGGCAGCACAGGAACAAGCTCTGAGCGCAAGATCAATAGAGGCTGGGGTTTCCCACACCGGGCAAGACCCCCGGCTGTGCAGAGATGCCCCTGAGACAATCCAACATATAACAGCAGGGTGCAAGATGCTAGCCGGCAAACCATAAATGGAATGCCATAACCAAGTGGCTGGCACTGTATACAGGAACATCTGTGGCGAGTATGACCTGGAAGTCTTGAGGTGAAAATGGGATACGCCCCCACGTGTGGTTGAGAATGACCAAACTAAGATTTTGTTGGAGTTAGCCAGTTCACAGATTAATTTTTAGTTTAAATTAGACATACTTACAGGAAGTGCTGGCATAAAGATCTTCACATACATTTGACACAACCTAGGGAGAGATTTTTTACCATCAATATTAACAGGAATCACATTTTAAAATTCAAGAAAGCGCGAGTGGATTTTGGGAGCTGACTTTGCCACTTCTGGTTCTTGTCTGACAGCCAGCAGGATGGGCTCTGTGTTGATGAGGATGGCCCAGCAGGGGAAACAAGCCAGTAGCAAAATGAGGACGGCCCGCTGCAGAATAACTCCAATTTTCAGGAGGTTACCACTTCCATAGGTCTAAAAGCACAGAGCAGTCGAGTCATTTATTACTATTGTTGAGAACTATCAGACCTGCCAATAAATTATTATAGATCAAAAATTCAAACCTGAGAAACCAAAGTATCACATGCTGATGCCAAACCAAATCCAATAGATATCCCTGTAACATTAATAACCTGAAAATATATTAGAAAACATTGGTAGATTCAATGTCATTATTCTAGTGGCTTCATAAGTTAACAATATAAGGCAACTGTGTGAATTTCACTTACTGCAATGGCCAGAGACACTCCTGCCAGCTCTGTCTTCCCCAGATGGCCACAAAATATCGTACTAACAAAACTCACTGAAAAACTCATGAGCTGGGATATCATCTGATGAGGAAAAACAAAATGAGTTAAAAATTGCAGGGACAACAACAATATTATTAGTAGTAACGAGTAATTCACAGTGTGAGGGACCTCTATCGGCTCCAGTTTGACCTGTACGTTACATTGATATAAATCCACATAATAAAGATCAGTAACCAAACACCAACTTAAGTTTTTAAAAGTAACACTGATGACTGATCCCCAAATCCCACAGACTGAACACCCGGAGTCTGTTTCATAGAGGACTTACCACTGGTAGTGAAAGTTTTGACAGTTCTTTTATTTCGCTCTTGAATCCAACAGGAACCAACATGTGGATCCTCTGGAATACAAAACATTCCCTCCATGAGGAAATAGGTGCGCTCTCTACGCCAACACCGGTATCCATGTTTCAGTAGGAGAAAAAAATATGTCTCTATCCAGCGCTGTAGGTTTGTGCTGACCTTGGATCGCAGTCGGTGCGATGAAAGCGATTGAAAGTTCTCCTGAGAGGAGCGCACGTCAATCACTTCCTCATGTGCAGCTGGTCGTGACGTCGCAAAATGTATTGAGAGTGTTTTTTCGACCCCTCAAAGCCAACAGTGAACCGTGAAAGCAGCCACGTTCACATGAGCGTGGGGGAAACTTTAGATTTGAAACCCTTATTCACGGTTTATTCACATGAGTAAAATTTCCATCGACACAAATAAAAGTTGACAAAAGATAACTTATTGGAGCAGTTTTGCTTTTCCCCACCACGTTTGTGCGGTGGTCTCCTCCTCAGCCACGTCGGTGGTTGGGGAGGAGACCTGCGCTCTGTACTACGAAGCGGGTTCAGTATACCCAGGGTATCTTTCCCGTATCTGGATTCTTTTTTGCGGATTAGGATAAACGGTCACGCAAAGCTGGATTTGAACTCGCTAAATTAACCCAGGATTTCCCACGCGCGTTCACGTAAAGAGGTGGCGTCTAATCTTAAAGGGGCGTTTCACGGACTTTTCTTCCACAGACAATTATCCCTACGCCACCTACAAAAGAGACGTTGTCAAATAATGATTGCAAAACTACAAAGAGCATTAAAATGTAACAGTAAAATGCAAGTACAACAGATGCATGCTGTGGCCAGAAAACCCAGGGTTCACCCCGAAGTTACCTGGATAAGCCAAAATCCTGCTATAGTGCAGGCCCCTGCTGAGTCTTTTATGTGAGCTTTGGTGAGTTCCAATAAAACATTCAGCATTTCTAAAACATAATTAATATAGTTTAATAAATAGAGTTTAATAATAAATAAATATAAGATAGTTAGCCTCGCATTTACATGTTTAGTGCACAGTTTATACCATACTGTTTATACAACCCTAGTTCCATAAAATAAATGCTGTGTAAATAATAATGTGAATAAAAATCGCTTTCAGATCTCATAAACCCACATTTCATTCACAATAGAACACATTTAGACGTTTAAACAGAGAAAAATTACAATTTTATGGGGAAAAAAAGATCAGTTTTAATTTTATGGCGGCAATATGTCTCAAAAAGTTGGGACAGGGCCATGTTTACCACTGTGTAGCTTCCGCTCTTATTTAACAGTCTGTAAATGAGTGGGCACTGAGGAGAGCAATTGCTGGACTTTACGGAGAGGAATGAAGTCCCTGCTCGTCTGATATAGACCTCTAAATGTTTTCAGTTGGTGAAAGGTCAGGACTGCAGGCAGACCTCTTCAGCACCCGGTCTCTGTTGCTTTTAAGCCATGCTGTCATAATAGATTCAGTATGCAAGGCCTTTGTTGAAAAAGATGTCTCGATGTGCGCCTCTGTTGCTCTAAATCCTTTCCAGGTGTGCAAGCTGCCAATTCTAAAGGCACTAATGCACCCACAAACCATCAGAGATGGAGGTTTTGTACAGAGTGCTGATAACAACCTGGATGGTCCCTCCCCTCTTTAGTCCGGAGGATGCAGTGTTTTCCAAAAAACATGAAGGTCATCCAATATTTCGGCCTTGTCCATTGCGCACAGAGATTTCTCCTGATAAGTTCTCCTCTAAATCTTTTGATATCATGTACTGTAACTGATGAGATATTAAAAGTCCTCGCGATTTTATGTTGAAGAACATTATTGTGAAATTATTACACAATTTATAGACACTTTTTTTTTTGCAGATTTGTGAACCTCTTCTCATCTCCTGAGAAATCCTGCCTCTCTAAGATGTTTTTTTTTACACTCAATCATGTAATTAGTTGTAAAATGTTCTTTCAGCTGAAAGTGTATAAAATAGGTGTGGAGGAGGACCATCACCTGTCTGGTCCAGGTGTTGGGGTTCTTCTCTCACAAGCTTGATTATCAGTCTGTGAAAGGTCTTGTTAAAAGGTTTGTCAAGAGTGAATGAAATTGAAACATTAACAGCGTGGAACCACACCAATCATTGTTGAGACGAGTGTTCAAGGCCAAAAATGGTCAGATACATAAAAGTGTGATAATGAGGCGCCAGATGAAGCATTGTTTCCATGTTTAATAGTGGCCTTACAAACCCGAAAATACCACATGGCCTTTCTTTCTTTCTGTCATGCATCGGCTGTGTGGCAGGCAGGAATGAGGACCTCAATGTAGGACACTGGGCACGGACGTGAACATAAATAAGTTTTATTGCTGGAATAGGGAACAAAAGCAGGAGTCGGGCACAGGAGCACACAGCGGGAGGAAAATACTGAAGACGACGCGACAAGGGCAAAACACAGACTGGGCACTTAAACACACACACTGAGGAATTAGGGAACAGGCAACAGGTGGGGGGCAAGGCTGAACATAATTAACCAGACGAGACAAGGGGAAGCAAAACTAAATACAAGGCACAAGAAACACAAGATCGTCAAAGTAAAACAGGAAGAGACAAAACAGAACGCGTAGGCAAACTTAACAGAAACCAAAACCGACCTTCAACAGAACCCTAAACACACAGAGAACACGGATCACAAAACACCAAAACTAAACAAAAGACTATGATCATGACACTTTCTTTCTTTCTTTCTTTCTTTCTTTCTTTCTTGTTGTTTGATTCTGAATTAGACCAACAGATGGAGCCATTTACTTTGTTCCTGTTCATTCATTTCAAAGTTTTCATACTTATCTAGCATCACCTTGTTAAAATAATGGCCCAGTTCATCTTTTAACAAAGTTTGGCTTTTGCCTAAATCATCTAGTTTTCAGTGTTTTGTTCAGGCTCTAGCATCATGAACAGGATAAGTGGAAGAGAATGGATGGATGGATGGATGTTATAATGTATTTTACTTTATACAATATAAACTGCTTTGTCTCTTAAAATAAAGGCTGTAGCAAATCAACACTGATTATTTATTAAATGTACCAGGGTCTATATCTTGTAATAATTGCAATGATTTTTATGATCAAGGTTTTGTAAATTCAAAGTTCTTATTTTCTTGTGTTAAATTATTTCACGGGGCAGCATGGCGGCCCGGTGGTCAGCACTGCTGCCTCACAGCGAGAAGCCTCTGGGTTCACAGTAAGATCCTAGCTGGGACCTTTTCTGTGTGGAGTTTGCACGTTCTCCCCGTGTCTGCGCGGGTTTTCTCCGGGCACTCCGGCTTCCTCCCACAGTTCAGAGACATGCAGTCGGTGAGGTTAAGATTCTAAATTGCCCATAGGTGTAAATGTGAGTGTGAATGGTAATCTGTCTCTCTGTGTTAACCCTGTGGCTCGCAGCCTGTCCGGGGTGTACCCTGCCTCTCACTCTATGGCAGCTGGTATAGGCTCAAACACCCCCCACAACCCTGCAAAGGCTAAGCAGAAGAAAATGGATGGATGGAAATTATATCACCAAAAATTAGGAGATGATACAGCTTGGAGTTGGGATGAATCCAGTCAATAACCATATTTAGTATTATCCGAGTATTAGTATTATCCAGGGGAAGATAAGCAGAAAATGTTGGTGTATTAAATGCAATTATGTGGGTTTTTTTCAAATTCTAAAAGAGGACACTGAGTACAATGAGATCTAATCCATTTCACACAGGTTTGATCCCTGTGATAAATGCAGGGATATTTCCTGGCTAGACTCACATCATTCTGGCTGCAAACACACAAAAACAGTCACAAAGTTCTCTTTTGCAATCGCTTTGAAGATTAAAACTGCCAACAACATGTTTGTTACATTGAACTACCGCAGTATTATTGATGTTGTGTGGGTCTGAAGGAACGACATCATCAGTTTGGGGAACTCTGGGATGGAGGTAAATGCTTTTTGGTCACCAGAATGTCCGTGCTTTGACACGCGAGAGAAACACAGCCAGGCAACTTTGAATCGGCTTACTGTAAATGTCAATCTTAGATTCAACTGGCCTTGTAGTCTCATCAAAACGGAACTTCAGAGAAAGGAACACAATAGTAGGGTTGCGGTGCCATAACCTCTTATTACACCTAAAAATGCCCTTTTTGTGAGCGAAGCAGTGCAAAGAACACGTGAACTGTGGTCATATACGCCAGCGAGTCATCTTTCATCCTGTTTTGAGCACATGGTTTTTTCTGACAAGCGATACCTCCAGCGCATCCCTCAGAAGGTACAGTAGACAGCAAGACACCAGAAAACACCAGAGGGACTCTTAAAAAAGACCAATTCGTAAACATCTGTCTCACTACAATACAATCCTTATAAATGATGATGCACCTAATTACAAAGGTCACAACTGGTCACTGTCAAGCTCGTGACATAAAATTATTTGACATGATTCACATGCTGAGGTGCTTTGGGATGAAGGTTTTCCTTTTCTGTATAATGTTAGCAATATTTTCTCTCTGCTATGGCCCCATGTTTGATAATGAACTCATTATAAACACAAATACTGATTATTTTACATTTTGGCACAGGACCTCAGAGTTAGACACTACAGCAGGATCTGTCTGAATAACCCAGTTATGCAAGTGGGTATTTAGCAGAAGCTGTATAACGACTTACCCGTATGCTTGAATTCCCCGATGGGGCAGATTTATACCCAAGATATATATTCAGTGAAACCACAAACTATTGCTGCTTTCTTGGCCACTTTCCCAATTATATACAGAGTAAGTGAAACAGGTTTCTTGGTTCTTGGCAGATATTTTTCTGCACCTGGAAAAAAAAGCAGTTGTCCACTGTCCAATTATAGATTTAACTGCAGTGAGCCCTTCCTCGTAACGCTTGCACGTCTTTTCCATGAATGTGGCTCCTAACCTTGAACCATTTTCACGCACTTCAACAAGAAAAAGAACAGTAGCATTACCACAAAATTGCTAGGCCTCTGGTTGGAACCGCTGAAGTCAGTGGCTATGGGAGGGGCTACTGCAAGAGGCATAATTTGCACATGGCTTGCAGCATATTTTCTCCACCATGATTTTCTTCTCATGGAATTTTCCCCTACTTTTGCTGTATTATGCTACGTGATGCTACATTACATTTGATTCTCAAATCAATCCAGATGTGTACTGGTTCTCAAAAGACACCAAGGCAGACTGATAAATATTAACATGCTTATGATGCTAATTATTGGTAGTTACAACTTAATCTACCATGTTAACCATCTTTAGCTACCTAGTGTTGATGTTAACATTTTCAAGGTGAAGATTAACAGGACTGATTTTTACAGTTTACAGTTACTTGGTCATAAAAGAAAGCATTGAATAAGACAATATCACGTGCAGCTCCTCCTCGCTGGTTACTCTCCTGATGTGCATCTCTGATTACCCACCCATTTGCCACTATAAGAAGCTGGGTTTCCACCCTGTTGCCCCCAGACCATCAGCTCAACAAATGCTCTTTTACAATCGACAATTTCTACTTTTACTTTCCCTAGACCTTCGTCTTTGCCCAGAAGGACAGAAAGCTAAGAGAGGCATTTTAGAGAATTGTTCATGGACTGATTATAAGACCATTTCCTCAAGATTTTTTTTTTTTTTATAAAATCACTCTTAACCTTATCGCTGTGTTCTACATGTGTGTCCAGGTGTCTCCAGACCTAAACAGATAACACATAGGTCCTCTTGTCTAGTCCCCTAGTTTTCCAAGGTTTAAAAGTTGAACTAAAATACCTTTCCTTTCATGGTCATTTCTATTTTTTGGAAAAGCTCGATTTCTTATAATAAAGTACATGAAAATACATGATCTGATCATATCCCAATCAAATGTTACATGTCCATTGACAATCAACCAAGTATCATAGCAAAGCTTGTAATAGAGCCACCCATCCACTAGAAGAAATTATTTTGCCTGTCCCAGGCACGAAATAGACACGCGTCTTAAGTTGCAGTACCAGCAGGGGGCGATAATATAATCACCGCCAGTGATCGGTTCTTTAAGCTCACCTGTTTGGAGCCTGTACTGCTTAAAAAATAAAAAATAAAAAGCCCTGGTCGCACATTTGAGGTATATGGATGCACAATTAGTAGTTAATTAGTAGTTAATTAGATGTAACTTTGTTATTTTTTGGCCTGGTTCCGGTCTACTCTGTATCCCCAGAACCAGAACCTAAACGCCAAACACCACAAGTTCCCTAGAAAAACTCGCTAAGCCTGACGGGATAAGTGCGACATAACCCCAGATGCAGCCCAGCCACTAAGTGAATCAAATAATGTATATGTATATGTATATGTATATTTATATTATATATATATATATGTGTGTGTGTGTGTAGAGCAAGTTAGGGGTAGGAACTAAAAAGCATTTGCTTCCTCCTACTCCTAACAAAAAAAAAAAATCACTGATTGCATGGGGACTTAATTTTTTTAAATGTGTATTAACGTACATGTTCGATATAAAGATTGATTGATTGAATAATTCAGCAAAAGACAACAGAGAACCAAATTTACCTCCCTCCTAAACTAACCACCCTACACCACCCTGACATTTCTCCTCCCTAAGTTAAACCGATGAATGGAAGTTAAATAGACACAGACATAAAAACCACCGCTTCACAGACAGGAGTGACACTGAGTGTTACTTGTAGTGAGCTGATATCAGTTGTGATAGACTAAGTTACCAAAGACATTGCATTGAATTACTGTATAGATCTAAATTTCTTTCACCTGACTGGATTCAACTCAGATATTATTTTTTCTCCTTTATGTCGATACACTCTCGGGAAAATTAGGACTGTGAAACCCTTTATTTTGGATGGGGTGGCTATAGCTCAGGAGATAGAGCAGCTCACCTACTAATCGGAAGGTGTTTCGATCCCCAGCTGCTCCAGTCTGCATGCTGAAACATCCTAAGTTGCTCTCCGATGTGTTCATTGGAGTGTGAATGTGAATGTTAGATAGAAAGCACTTATGATGAATGAGGCATGTTGTGTGAAGGGCTTTGAGTGCTTGAGTAGAAAAGCACTCTATAAGAGCCAGTCCATTTAACATAATTAGGACTATAAAATCACTGTATAAAACTGAATTTTCTTTCTCAAATGTGCTGCGAGGTACTGCTGCTTACAACAGCTCAGAACACACTGAGGAAAAAGCTGTTTTCTGGAAGTAATACACCTGTATCGGAAACACTCAGAAGACGAGGACCTGAATAGAGGACAAACAGAGACTGGGTAAAATTTAACAATCAAAAACATTCAGTGGTTACAAGCAGCAAGACAAACAGTCCATAAAACAGTCTACGAGGGTCATACACAAAAATCAAAATGAAACAGTGGTAAAAAATAGCTGGACACTGAAAAATTTAAAAACACGAGGAACAAAATGAAGCAGGTGAGTATACACACTGAATTACAATCAATTACAAAGGAGCGAAAGCTGACAAAGGAACCAAGTAAACTGAGCATGTACAGAAAGAGCAAAGATTACAAAATAAATCATTAAATTACTTACATTTTGTGAACTAGTCACTGGGTTTAACACTTTCTAAAATCATTTTTTTCCCTAATTGCAGTCAGAATGTGGCCAGTAAAGATGAAAACACACAGAACGTAAACTGAGCTTGGTAAATTTTGTTACGAACAAATTATGGCAAAAAAAAAAAAAACTGATAAAACATACAAACATTCTCATAATATTTATTAAGTAACATTCATTAATAATCAGGAAGCATCCAAGGAGTCTTTGTCACAGACTTCTACAATCTTAGTTGCTCTCGCTGTCAGCTTCATAATCACTGTGATCAATGATGGGGAGGTCCTGCAGGTCTCTGGTGATGTCACTGTGAATGACAGGAGCAGCACCTGGGAAACGCTCCAGCTGGATGAGAGCAGCTTTTACACAAGGCTGCTCTGAGTCACTGATGACTGCTGCTGATGGAGGTGCTCAGCCACAGTTTTCATTTCCTGCTACAGTATCTGCTTCTTTCAACTGCTTGAGTCTTCATGTGTAAAATGTCTCTTTAAGACTCATTGAAACTGCTACAGATGCTTTTTCCTCCATGTTTACAAGAGGACTCCTTTTAAATGGGCAGCAAGTAAATAAGATTTACAAACATTTCAGATAACAGTGACTGCTACTGCTTGGATGCGTTCTTTCACCCTGCGTATACAATTCTCAGACCTACATATAACACAGCTACAGCACAAATATTCAGATGTTATGTTCCTGAAAAAGGTGTGTGTGTGTGTGCATGCGTGTGTGTGGTTCATTCGGAGCCTTTGTGATCACAAATCAGATCTACTTTTGAGCAAATATTGTCATTTTCTCTGCTTTGACTATCCTCTGCAGAGCCTCTGTCAAAATAGAAAAAAATGTGTGTGCAGAAAATATAAAATACATCTTTCATTTTACAAGCACGGATCAACTGATGTCCTCTGTGCAGTGCAGAAGAGCAACAGTGAGGAAGTCCAGATGTTCAGATGGATTCATCTCCTTTGTGACTCATGGTATGGCTCATAGTTGGGATTCTGTTAGAAAGATTGCTACCTCAAAATGTTATTACCACAAAATCCAAGAACACACCAACAGCTATTCAGTTATTACCTCAGATATCTAAAACAATGTAAAATAAATAAATAAAAAGTTAGTCTATCCACCCATTTTCTTTGAACAGGGATTAATCCGGTACATCACCTCACCACCTTCATTTTAATGATCCGGAAGTCTGCGAACTGTTTTTCTGACTCCGGAATAAAAAATATTGATATTTATATCTAACAGATTCACATAATCATAAAAATTGTGCTTTCAAGACACAACAAAGACAGATGGGCAAAGTCTGACTCAGCACAGACACAGACAGAGATGGACTTTGGATTTGTTTATCAGCTGTTTAAAGCTGAGGACAGCAAATGTCTATTGTTAACCTAAGTCACTGCTCGTCCACAGTGTTTCCCACAGTCAGATAGTCTTTGCATGATGTAAATGTTACTATAAGTTTCGGGATCACTCAGATGTGACAGGTGTGCCATAGGAAAGCAGGTCCAATAAAGCTGCATCCTCAGGTTTCTCAGGGAGGATTAAAGGCAGCGAGACTTTGTTCAGACAGGTAGAGTTTTATTTCACATTAACCATACCCCTGAGTCAATGTGATACAGCTTAAAGGAAGCACTGAAGTAGCAGATATTGACTATAGATGCAACAAGCTAGTAATTTGTGGTTGAAAATAAACATTTTTACTTAACTAGTAACTTAATTATCCCTATAGTAACAGCTTTACTACAATATCTGCTAACTTTTGCACAGTAGCTAGCACCACACAGACAACCACTCCACCACAACTTGTCTGGGTTGTCTTGCCTCTCACTAACCTCACTTCTCCCAAGGTTCCCTTCATCTGGAGCACAGAGACCAAACACGCTTTCGACTCCCTGAAGTGTTGGATCACATTTCTCGTTCGGCCCCCTGTTCTCATCCAGCCAGATCCCGCCAAACGAGAAGTTGTGGAGTTCGACACTGCAGACAGTGGGGTAGGAGCTATATTGTCACTGTCATATCTCGTGGGCGATGACACGGTCCTGGCAGTTTAGCTGACACTAGAAGAATGGAGACACTGGCTCGAGGGCTCAGAACAGCTGTTCGTGGTGTGGATGGACCATAAGAACTTGGCTTATCTCTGAGCAGCTAAATGCCAGACAGGCCAGGTGAGCCCTTTTTTTTACTTGCTTCAATTTCCACAGCACTTTTCACCCAGGGTCCCAGAACAAGATGCCAGCAGTTCTCTTTTTCCAAGACACCTGAAGAGCCTGAATCCATCATGCCACTCACCTATGGCATGGGAGTCTTCACCTGGGAAATTTAGTCTCTGGTCAAAACAAAAAAGGATGAACCGGATTCGGGGTTGGGCCACCCAATCATCCCGATGACCCAATCGTCTCTACATTCGTTCCCACCTCTGTTTGATCACAGGTTATCCATTAGGCTGATACAGTTAAATTCAGTTATCATCCAGGTCAGACCCGCACTATCACATTCCCGCGTAGATCATTTTAGTTTTAATGTTTCAGCAAGACAATGCTAAAGTGCATACTGCATCTATTAGAACAGCATGGCTTTGTAGTTGAAGCGTCCAGGTACTGAACTGGCTTCCCTGCAGTCCAGATCTTTCACCAATTGAGAACAGTTGGTGCATCATGAAATGAAGACAAAGAAGACCAGCTAGAAAACAGCTGAGCAGGTAGAATCGACAAGAATATTCCTCTCCCAAAAATCCAGCAATTGGTTGCCTCAGTTCCCAAACAATTATGAAGTGCTGTCAGAAGAAGAAGGGATGCTGCACTGTTGTAAACATGGCCCTGCCCCACCTTTTCTGAGACATGTTGCTGAAAGAACATGTCATGAAGAAAGAAAGTAAAAGAAAGAAACTTACAAGAGGAGCCTGTTTAAAGCTCCTCTTGGCACAGCAATGCTGTTTGGCACAACAGAGCATGCACACAGTTATTTTTGCTTGCATAAGCTGCCGGACAAGACAGGTAAAAAAAAAAAAGACCCAAGCTTTAATTAAAAAGGTGCATTTTCTCGGATTAAAGATTTGATATGTTTTCTATACTGTGGATAAGATATGGGTTTATGAGATTTGCAAATCATTGCTTTCTGTCTTTATTTACATTTTACACAGCGTCCCAAGAATTTGGGTGTAAATCAGCTCCAGATTTTAATCTTTCACAGTCTATACTACTTTGGTCATCATTAATCTTCATTTGCATTTATAATTTTTGCTCTTAGTACCTTAAAATACAAACATTTTTCTTCATTGCTCACTGTTGCTGACTTGCAGTAACAGTGGTATAATGATTTATGCAGAATCCCACCCATCTCAACAATGAATGTACTTTGGCCTAAAGTGAGCAAAGAAAAAGCCCTCTGTCCTCTTCTGGATCTTTTTGCTTTTGGCCTCACTTGTGTCTGAAGCTTAATTGAATACTCCAACTGCTAACTGAAACCATCTCTACACACAAGTCCTCATGCACAAGGGAGGATTGATTGTATCAGACAGGCAGCATATTGTGCTCATATGTAACTGATACAGAAGAGGTGAAAGGGCGATGTGGTTTTAAGACGTCTTCCCATCAACAAAATACTCCCAAGTGCAACAGGTGGATGAAATACAAAATGTGCTTTTTGACCTCTTCTGTGCCTTGAAGATACTCTTAACTCCCTAATCACTTTAT
>VUQJ01000030.1:4778-17007 GCA_015108635.1 Andinoacara biseriatus
ATCCACCCCACCTTTCTTTCATCCTCACTGCAACTTTACTTTTTGGGTTATTAATCATTTCAGGTTATAAAACCTAAGCTCAAAAGAAGAAACTCGCTCTGGAAACTAAAAATGAACTTAACTGAGAATAAAAAACTCAAAGTAAAATTAAAATGAAAACTTACTGGAAAATACAAAACATTAATAACTGGTTACAACCAAGATAGAGCGTCTCTGAATACACAACATGTCGAACATTGAAGCAGGTTCCAGAGGAGAACGGCCAGGCTGCAGATGAACACTAAACACTGAAGCAGCCGATCTGGTCTTCTGCTGCTACACCAGCAGAAGACCAGACCAGATGCCGCTCAGCGAACACCAGGAACCTGAGGCTTCAATTGTCTATACGGGAGCAGTTTAAAAAAGGGGCTCATTTCTGCTTTGGAAAAATTACCTCCTCAAATTTACTATGGAGGTTGATGATAGAGTTGGAAGGTACTCCCTGTGCTTGAAACCTCACAGTTTAAAAAATGTACATTTGTCAGGATTGAGAGATACATTGTTAGAAAGTAGAGAACCGGCTCTACATTTTGATGCTAAAATGATGGCTGTAGAGTGAACAGTGTGGACACAGTGGCAGTTTAAATAAAATGAATTTTCCAGATGAAAGGTTTGAAGTCTCCCACTCTAGCAAATGCAATACACACCCATTATAAACTCTGAAAAATGTGAAAAACTACATCAAACCTAAACAGGAACTGATGAAAAACTATGAAAGATATTGAATCAAAAAATACATCATGAATAGTTCAGGTTCTTGGCTACGTTTTAAAGTTTGAATGGTGTCTGTAGGTGAAAGTATGTGAAAGTAGAAGGCACTCAAAGATAAAGATGGTGAAAGAGGATCTGAAACCTCTTCCCATTCAAATGCATGGGAAAAAATGATTAGAAAATCCTTAATAATTTAATAATGCTAATAGGTCTCACTGTGAAAACTAGGAGCAATCATCTCCTGAAGGCGAGGAATCTAACACTGTTTGAATTTTTTTTTCTACGTTGAAAGATGCCAAAAAACGTACAACATAGATAATAATCCTAATAATAACAAATACAACAACAAATATTTTCCCATTCCCATTCATATGTCGGCTTTCAGATCAATGCCTCCCATTTTCATTTCAGACTGTGGTACATGCTTTTAGCATTTGACAGCACATGAACTTGTACTTTCGAACCATGTTGTCAGAATGCACGGAAAAATGTGGTTTTGGCATTGTCTGCTGAAGTAAACAAAGCTTTCCTTGAAACTAGATGTAATCAGGATGGCAGCATATGTTGCCCCAAAACCTGTATAGGTTATTCTGCATTAATGAGGCCTTCACAGATGGGCAAATTCCCCACGCCATATGCACTAAAGCAATCTCATACCATCACAGATGCTGGCTTTTAAACTGTGCGCCAAAAAAGTTAAGCAATTAACTTAGACGACACACAACATTGAAGCTATTACTCACATTTTAACGAGTGAACAGCAAGGAACCATTCCCAACAATGGCTACTTTCACTGATGATAGATTCAGTTAGTTTAGCACCTGTGAAATTTAAATGCAGGAGTTTTTCTAGAGCTGACTCATTTTAATGGTGTGATATTACTGTTTCAAGTAAAGCAGCTAAAGCGGCTGCTTCGCCCACCGCTGTGATGCGAACCGATGCTGATAAACCCTGCTTTGCTAAAACACGTTTTAAGCTGATTTTCACTCGTGTTTTTCTGCAGTATAAGGAGGACACCTCAGCATCATTGCGTGCCCTGTTAGTCCCAGTTCTTCCGTTTCCGTCCCCGGATGAGGGCCCTGTGTCTGAACATGTCTCTGCAACCTTTCCTGGTGGTCCCTCACTGTTCTTACTGCAGCTGATAAACTTTATCGCTCCTAGTCATCACGAAGGTTTGCAGGAATTCTCTCGCCATGTGCTGCACGAATGTGTAGCCTTGCACAAACAGGAATAGAATACTAGGCTTAATATAGAGCTCACACTGCTTGTCTGATCCTATTAGAATTTCTTTCCTTGTTTCTTTTCCGCTTCGCTTCATCGTCACATATTATTTTCTCCATGTTTTCATTTTTCTCTATTTGTCACCCCACAGACAAAATCTTGCTTTGCAAGCTCGTCCCCACATTGTGAGCAATATACTCAATTGTCCTCAAGTGTGTGTTTACTAAGGGCCCATGGTGGCCCTGTGTAACCAGATGCTTACAAGACAACAATGTTTGTGCAGTTATTTTGTGTCTGCGGGTGGGACACAACTTCAGAAGTAAAACAACATCTAGATGATTCCTCAAAAACCTTTCCTCTGTCTTATGGGTTAAACCTCATGCATGCATAGGCAACAACTTTCACACTGAAATAGAGCAATGCCTGCAAGGAATCTGTGCAGGAATCCGATTAGAATCTGCCTGTGTGCTCCAGAAAAGAAAACATCCATTACACGCAGAAGCTTTAATAGCTTCAGTAGTAGCTTCATGTTTTCCATCTTCAGAGTGCCGCTGAACCATCAAGCCCAGAGTACCAGCACTTGGCTAATTACTGGGTCTAATTCACACACTACACTACCAAACACCTTTTGTTGAGGGTTTGTCATGCTTTAGTGGCTATCAATGCCATTCTCCCCTATCTGCACGGTTCAGTTAAACAGCGCTCTGCAGGTTTTTCCAAATCCCCTTTACTTGTATACAATATCACTAATGTTTACTTTTTGGGGTAAATTTGTGGTTTTGGTATTACAGAAAATCAGAAAGGGGCTGTTTCCATGCAGGTCAGCGGAGGTTGGAAGCATAAACATGCAAACAGTAGAAGTAGAGACAAAGTGTTTCTAGAGTTTCCTCTTTTGAGGCTGAGGGCTCCCTGATACATACATTCCTCAGGTTATTAGGAGGCAAAAACTTCCTGAGAACTGTGAGATATGAAGTGAGTAGGTGGCCTTTGAAGAACACTTAGGTAACAAAAAAAGAAAAAGAAAAAGAGCGAGAAGAGAGAGATACTTTCTTCTGAATAGATGCTTCAGGTTTAAGGAGTGTTTGGGAAACTGTTGTGAAAGCACAGTTTTCCAACCATTTCATCAAGTGTGCTAAACTGCAGCTGCTGCAACTACTTGACAATATTGAATGTATTTTACTTATTAAGTCAAATGCCGGAAAAAATAATAAATAAATAAAAAACGAGTGCCCAGTTGTTATTAGTTCTTAGAAGAAGAAAATGGGCTTATCAGAAGGGGTGCAATTACAGGAAAGAAGCAACAGCAAACTAAAAAATCTTCTCTTTTCTTTCACAGCCCAAAACTGTTTTCATAGTGACAAATACATCGAGAGGCTAACTGATCTGGCTGAATTCTTATGTGGATAATAATGTGCAGCAAGCTCAAACTGTAGTTAAATATCCACTTTAATAACAGTGGGTTCAATACTCCCTAACAATAGGCTTCAGAGTTCATTTCTACCATCTTTTAAGACTATGTCAACTGAATATGGTTGCTCATAACTGAAAAAAGATTGAAGAGTTTTTGTTTTATCAAAACCTTGTTCTTGTTATATAACAAATCAAAGAGAAAACTACTGTGAATAAAGTCCACTCAATACACGCCTTGTTTATCAAAGTAAAATGATGGCCTATTAGAGCTTTTTCTATCGATTACAGCAGCTTTTCTCTTTGAAACATTCAAACAGCATGACTTTTGAGTTGCTTAATCATTGTGTGCATGACACCTACCCACTTTAAATGGAAAATTTAAGCACTAGTTTGCAGAGAAACTTTTGCCTAATGAAGAGCATGGGAAGCCATTATTTTAACTTGCACAAGGGAAAGCCTTGCTTTGTAGCACATACTTTTATCTGAATCCAGAGCTTTAAAATTGAGGAAATTATTTTAAAGAGACTGAAGAGAGGAGAGATTGTAGACCTGTGATGTGCACCCCGAGTTTCCCCAGTGAAAGGTGGTATAAGCTTGAATTGGATAAGCAGTTGAGAAGATGGATAGAGACTCGTCTGTAACAGCAGCAGCAAAAAAAAAAGAAGAAAGAAAGAAAGAAAGAAAGAAAAGAAAAAAGAAAAAAATGATCAAACTTTAATGATTATTTTTTATGTTCATTTATATTTATTTCGTAACATGTACTTTTTCCAAAAGTAAGGAAAGACATGCTCACGCTCTTATTTAATTGAATGTCACTAGGAATAGAAATAATATGGATCAATAATAATTACAGCACATCTTTAAGGTCCCTTTGATTTTACAGTCTGATCATATACAGCAGAGAGACGGGGCTATTAGACAATCTCCCCGCTTTCGCTGAGGCTGGTTTGGGTTTCTCCATCACTGGTGCACTCTGAGCTTTGCGGTAGCCGCTCAAGTTTGCGCGTCTCTCCAAGTGACACCTCCATCCCGGACACGTTTAAATCCAGCAGGCTCTGCAGGTGTTTGATATAGTCAATAGCCGCACGCAGCGTCTCCACTTTGCTGAGCCGTTTGTCGTCAAACTCGTGAGGCAAGTGCTCCCGGAGACGCGCGTAACCCTCGTTTACGCAGCGCACCCGGTGCCGCTCCCGTTCATTCCTTTTCCGGATAAATGCAGGCTCGAAAGAGTAATCACACACACCGGGGGGTCCGCGAAAGGGGATATAGGAGAATCGTCTATAAGGTAACCTCTGTCCGTGCATAGGGTCAAAGTACGCAGCGTCCAGGTGGCAGGGCAGTCCAAGGCGAAGCGCATCCTGACAGTGCGCTCCGCTGTTGTCCATGGAGATGCCGTGGAGAGCCAGCGGACGGACAAATGAAATGTGCTCCATTAGCTCCTGACTGTGATAAGACATCCGCCTAAAAACAAAGCAAAAAAAAAGAATGTATTTTTGTAACACAATTAGAAGCGATTAATTTGATGCAGATGATTCAGCAGCAAATGAATCATGTCAACTCACTCCGTCAGCGTCTCCTCACAATCATCACTGGAGTTTCTGCGAGTTTCCTTCTGAATCTCGGTGATGGAATGAGTTATCTTAAAAGCTGACCGGTTTTGAGGCTGCTGACAGGGTGGGTGTGATCCTGGGCGGAGATGAAGCCATGTAGCTTTCTCATCAAGATAAAATTGTTTACACAACGTTTTCTTCCTTCCGTTAGCAGTTGCCATGAAAGAGCCCAAGTCATCTGTTCATTTTTGGTCTCTTTTTGTTTTAATCATGATAGTGGGTGATTTGAAAAAGTGATTATGTGCCTGAAGTCCAAATCCAGCAATAAAATTTGAATTGAAGGGCGCACTGGAAGGTAAAGCCAATAAATAACACATATATCGTGACGTAATTTATTCAGTATAAACTACATTTGAGCTTTCAAGTTACAAGAAAAATGGAAGAAATTAGATCAACAACACATCAGGAAATGAATTTATTAAACCTGAATTATATTAACAATTGGTAGCAAAAGTACTCAGACTCGTTACTAGTTTATTTGATAAACCAGTAAATCAAGAATAAGACTGAAACTGCAACAGAAGAAGAAAAGTTAAAACCAAAGGTTAAAAGACCTAGAATTATTAAATTACTACTTTAATATTTTTTTTAAAAATCAGCATCACAATACTAAATAGTGAACAGCAGCAGCTCATTACAGCTGGTTAGAGGACAAGACGGCCCTCTGCCTTACCAAAATAAGAACTAAACAAAAACAGAAATATAAAGAAAGACAACAGAATATAAAACACGTGTGGTTAATAAAAAAAACAAGGCAGCAGCAGGCCTGCTATAGTCCAAACTGGAGCCTTAATTGCTGTGGTCCTCACCACCATCAGGCACTGGGCAGCCAAACAGCCACCAAGGGAAATAAATATGGTCCACAAACACTAGGATCAGACTATAACATGACCTAATAATCGGGCTCTAGAGGAGGAGTCAGGGTTAATGCTACGTTCGGTTTCACTCGGAATTACATCACAGCTACATTAAACCATCAAACAACATCATATTACTAAAAACTAAAGTGGAACTAGGAGGCGGTATCCCTCTGACTGACCTGCGATCAGCTGATACGCCGCCAGTCTTCCATGCTACAGCGCATGCGCAGGGAAGCAGTACTGTCATGGCCCCGTTTATGGAGGTATTGTGTTGGTATGTTTTTTGTTTTCACGGAGTTTTCCTTTAAAAATACTCAACATTTCAGCTACGAAGACACTTCCGGACGCGTCCGGTTACATGCACGATCCTAACCAGCTGAAACGCCTCAAACAAAGCTCGCAGCAAGGCCAGTCTGGAGATGTTGTGCTAACTAGCTAGCTGGTTGCAAAGCGGGCTTTTCTTCTTCTGTTTTTAAAATTTACGGTAACTTTTGTTTTAGCTTTTTTTCCCGTTGCCATGCGCTTAAAGTTTATTTCAAATCTGCCCTTTTAATTCGCAGGGAGAGTCATGTAGTCATGTAGAAGCACGGTACCACAGGACCTCAGTTGTTAAATTCAGGTAAGCTGTCGCCCTTTATATTTAAGAATATTTTATGCTTTCTGTTTATTACTAAGTGTTTTCCTTTATTAAACAAACACAGTCACAATGTTTATGTCATATAGTTGCATCCCCCACCCCTTCACCCTCCCAAAGCTGCTTATTACATGTATATATTAGCTATCTTTCTGGCTCAGTGGCTCAGGCTCACTCTGATTTTGACTCTCCAGGATGAATGACATGAACCTGAGTCCTGTGGGCATGGACCAGCTCAGCGTGCCCTCAGTGAGTGCCAGCCACCTGGGTCTGCCCACCTCCCCCACACACAATCCCATTCCCACTCCAGGTATGGAAGACGCTACCTCCCCCTCTTTTTGCACCCAATGATATGTGAGGGTGTTATCATATTTTGTCCTTTATAAAATCCTCTGAAAGTGGAGTAACAGATCCATGCATGCATCCATCTTCTTTCACTTGTTCGGGGCTGGGTCTGGAGTCTGTATTAACACGATAGCCTCGCAAAGTTGCTGCACATCCATGATGTAAATGTCCAGTTCCAACACATCCCAAAGCTGCTCTATTCAACTGAGATCTGGTGACTCTGGAGGCAATTTGAGTAAAGTGAACTCATTGTCATGTTCAAGAAACCAGTTTCAGATGATTTGAGCTTTGTGACATGGAAGCACTGTGGTCATAAAGGGATGGAGATGGTCAGCAACAATACTCATGTAGGATGTGGGGTTTAAACAGTGTCAGGTGGTATTAAATGGCTAAAAATTTCCCCAAAAAATATATCTCCCACACCATTCCACAACCACCACCAGTCTGAACTGTTGATACAAGGCAAGATGGATCCATGATTTCACACTCTTTGTGCAAAATTTTGACCCCATCATCTGAGTGTTGCAGCAGAAATCAAGACAAATCAGACAATCTTCTGTTGTCCAATTTTAGTGAACCTGTGTGAATTGTAGCGTCCGTTTCGTGTCCTGCTAAGGGCAGGAGTGGTACCTGTTGTGGTCTCAGACACAAAACAGAAACAGATTTCCCTAACATTTGTTATGTGTAAGCATTTATGAGTTCCTACTACAATAATATGGCAATGCAGTTCAAAAATAACTTTGTTTTATTGCCACAACAATTTGTGCAGAGTACCCTCTGCTGGACAAACGATGCAACATCAACAATAAATCGAGATAGAAAGACTAGACAGACATACAGAGATTCTTTGAATCAGTAAGATTATATACAGTATAACAGTGTAATTGCCACAGGGGTTATTGTTCTGCATCAAGTATTCTTACATTTAATACTTTAGAATCATTTTCATGATAATACATGTTCTTCAGTAATGAGCTGAAAATTGGAGGGAATCTGTTAATGTTTCTGTGCCTTCTAAATGTGTTGATGTTTTTATTCACATTCTCTGTATCTGGAGAAATGCAGCAGTTTTTTCTGTGCACCAAACTGCCTGTCATCCTGCAGTATCATTCTCAGTTTGTTTGTTTTTAAGCTTTTCATGTACGGGGACTAATTTGAACTATTAACTGCTAGACTGCAGACTAGGGCTGGGCAATATCATATATTGCCGTTAATAATGGTAAAAAAATCTTGGCCGGGAAAATAAATTATATCGTGATATGTTCATTTAATGGCGGAAATACGTCACCCCACCACGCAGCGGATTAAGCTCACATGGGTCATGCAGTGTTTCCAACTTAGTGACTTTGTTCTAGGCTTTTTCCCCCAGTGACGTCAGAGATTTCTGGAAACCTGAAATCCTCCACTGTCGCCGTGTTTTGTGTCTTCGTACTGCGTCCGTTCTTACTTCACTGCAAACTGGTTTTTAAAGAATAAATCACCCTTTTGCTGTTTTTGCTCAGTATCTTTTCTGTTTAAATTTTAATAGCAGAGCTGTGAGTGTTTTGTTATGGAGGAAAAAAGCATTAATTTATTTGAGAAGCATTATTATTTGAATATGCCAATAGTTTATTTTTGAGCAATTTCTCATGTACATCTACAGCTGAATGTTTAAAAAAAGTTCCCATGTTTAAAATATGTTGCAATGCTTTTAGGAAATACATCATATTTTCTATGTTATTCTTTGTTCTAGTCTCAAGCTTCAGTGTGTTTTTAACTTCATGGGTTTTAGGTATGCCAGTGGCCATCCCCAGTCTGGGTCCTTCCCTTGGTTCTCTCCCTTCAGCCTTATCTCTGATGCTCCCCATGGGTCCACTTAGTGACAGAGGAGTGATGTGCGGTCTGCCTGAAAGGAATTACTCCTTGCCCCCTCCACCATACCCCCACCTGGAAAGCAGCTACTTCCGACACATATTGCCAGGTGGGTTAATGTTTGGGTGTGTGATGCATAAATCATTTCTCAAAGCGCTCACCTCGTAGAGAGAGAGAGAGAGTCATGTTACATTTAAGTTGCACATCCCATTCCCTCTCTCATTGCTCTACAGGTATTCTGTCCTACCTGGCAGACCGTCCACCACCTCAGTATATTCATCCCAGCAGCCTTAACATGGACGGGACTCTGTCGGTGCCCAGCAACAGTTCCTCAGGTCTGGACCCCTACAGTGGACCCGGAGGCCCCCTGGAGCAGGGCCTGGTGCCCATGGACTCCAGGCAAGTCAGCGGTCAGGGAGACCTTCACCAGACTGGTGCTCATGAACTGGACTCCACAGGGCTGGCCATGGAGTCACGTGTTAGCAGTCCCATGTCCCCTGACCGGATGGGGGAGGAACTGGCCACCATGGATGGAGTTGGGGTGGTGGCGGTGCCTGACACCCAGCAGCAGCTTGGAGGGGGGAGGCAACCTCAGCCTCACGAGGGCCTGACAGGGGTGGACTCCACTGGTGGGGTGATGCCCCTGCATGGACCCCCTGTGCTCGAACTGCCAGTAGTAATGGAACCAGATCATATGGGAGGACGAGTGGGCAACTCGGGAGGAGGAGGAGCAGGAGGACTTGGGGAGCAGCTTCATTCGAATGGGGAGCTGAACTCAGGTGTTGTAAGTGTGGTGCTCACCAGCTCCATGGCCAACCAGAACCAGCTGGAGCCAGTGTCTCTGCATGGACACTCTGGGATGGGGCTGGAGGCAGTTAACGTGTCCCCCATCACTGCAGAGGTGTCTCTGGGGCCAGAAAACAACCTGGTGCTGGTGAACTCGACGCTGCAGCTCGAGGATTCTACTTCTAACAAGGAGAACATGGTGAATGCATACGGCATCTGTGAGTTTGTAATTTAAGTCTTTTAGCCATGAAATAATAGACACAAGTAAAATGTGAACTTATGTAGAATCTGTAATGCTAATGTTGTGGGTTTTGCTTTAGGGTGCACACTGTGTGAGCGCTCATATA
The DNA here is from genome assembly GCA_015108635.1 of Andinoacara biseriatus. NCBI lineage: Eukaryota > Metazoa > Chordata > Actinopteri > Cichliformes > Cichlidae > Andinoacara > Andinoacara biseriatus. The sequence continues at coordinate 14,593 of VUQJ01000030.1, forward strand.
CCTCAGACTGTCCTGAGCATGGCCCAGTCACTTTTATCCCAGATGCGCCCATCCAAAGCCGGGCTCGCCTCTCTCTCCCCCGTCCACTGTGCCTGCGTATCTCTGTTGCTGATGAACCGCTCGGTAAGAGAGGGCACTGCCTAAAATAGGGTTTTGGTGGCTATTAATGAGGACAGACCTTAGATGTTACTCTAGTTACTGATGTACTGCGTCTTCTTTTTCTTATCTTTGACTCAACAAAAGACAAGATGTTCACATGTGCTTGTGGCCCCCCCTTAGGAGTCTTTGCAAGGGAGGTCATTCCTCCAAGGACCTGCTTTGGACCAATGGTCGGCCAGCATTGTAGCAATGTGAACCTCTCCGATTGGCCAGAAAAGGACACACCTCAAATATGGAAGGTCAGTGCTGTGGCCTTTTGTTGGACTGTAGTCACATTCAATACAAAACCATGATGAAAGTGTGGTAGCTGATGCTAAACAGGTTTTTTTGTCACAGATGTACCACAATAACGTGCTGGAGTTCTACATAGTGACGACGGATGAGAACGAATGCAACTGGATGATGTTTGTCCGCAAGGCTAGGTGAGCGCTCTTCCTTTTATGCCATTGGTGCTTACAGCACAATGCAACTTCGTTGCCAACCAAATAAAAGCAACATGTTTGTGCATTCAGGACACAGGAGGAGCAGAATCTGGTGGCGTACCCTGCCAATGGTAAACTCTTCTTCTGCACTACCACTGAGATCCACCCAGACCAGGAGCTGCTCTTCTATTATAGCAGAGACTACTGCAGGCTGATGGGTGAGCAGACACTTAAATATGTCTCGTTCTAAAGTTAAAGGACCCTCATTTGCCAGAGGCCAAGAACGACTAATCTGACGAGTACGAGTAAATACTTTCCTTAAAATGTGCTACTGTGCCCTGCACTTTGACCTACAGGTATTTATGTAGTTTGATTGAGTTGCTGCTTATGTGTTACTGAAATGCTTCTTTATTATTTACTGATGACCACTCTAATGTCTTCTTTTTTTGTGCACAGGTGTTCCTCAGGTGCCTGAGGGTCAGATCTGCCAGTGTGGCAAAGAGTGCTCGTCCTTCTCTGAGCTTAAGTCTCATCTTAGCAACCACAGCCATACCCAGCCTCCACAAAGCCACAGCCCATCACAGCAGGACCATAGTCAGCAACAGCAGCAACCACCACCAACTCAGCAACAGGAGCAGCAGTCACAGCAACACTCTCACCAGGAAGAGAAGCTGACAAATGAAACCTCAAGCTCCTCCTCTTCCCCGTGGCCCTGTCACAACCCTGCTGCAGGGCAGACAAACACTGACAACAGCAGCAGCGGGGGCGGCAGCGATAGAAACTCTGATAACATTACCTCCAGGGTAAAAGGTCAGGGCAACGTGCGGGAGAAGAAATTCAAATGCAGCATGTGTACCCGGGCTTTCATTACATCCACTAAGCTCAATGTGCACTTCATGGGGCACGTGGGTTTAAAACCTCACAAGTGTGAGTACTGCAGTAAGGCCTTCAGCGACCCCAGCAACCTCAGGATGCACCTCAAGATTCACACAGGTACGTACAGAGTAAACAGCGTAACTTCAGGTGCTCAGGACACAGACACAACCTGCTTAACATTTTCACACTAACAGGTCAGAAGAACTACAGATGCACAGTTTGCGAGAAGTCGTTCACCCAGAAGTCCCACGTGGCGTCACATATGCTCATCCACACCGGCGCAGAGAAGCTCAAGTGCGACCTCTGCGATCGAGCATTCATCAGGAAACATGACCTGAAACAGCACATGTTCTCTCACACACAGTGAGTCTGTTCAGTATTGCAAAAGTCAACAGATAGCTTGTGCTCTCTGCATGTACAGTGTCTAATACTAGTTTTTACATCTCCTTCATCCCTCAACCACAGCGAGCGGCGGATTCAGTGCCCAAAATGCAACAAACACTTCCTCAAGACCAACCACCTGAAGAAGCACATGAACTCTCACGAGGGTCGACGAGACTTTGTCTGCGAGAAGTGCAACAAAGCCTTCCTCACCAAATACCACCTCACGCGCCACCTCAAGATATGCAAAGGGCCCAAGACAGAAAGGACGTCCCATAAGGAGCAGGATGTTGATGAGGAAGATGAGGAAGAGGAGGAGGAGGAGGAGGAGGAGGATGATGATGGCAGAGGGGGAAGAAGAGGAAGGGAGAGACTGGTTGACACAGGCAATAATGAGGACTGTGGTTTAGATGTTGGAGGATATAACTCTGAGAAGTCCCTGTCACCCCCTCATTGACAACACTGTGCCTGCTGAGAGCTTTTATTTATTTACGTCACTAAAGTATCAATGTTTACCTCTCTTTTTTTCTGTTCTTTTTTTTTCTTTTTTTTGCCAAATATTACTTTGTTAAAATGT
>VUQJ01000033.1:0-10482 GCA_015108635.1 Andinoacara biseriatus
AAAATATGTGAGAAACAACACTCTTGTCACAAGCTTTAAGCTGCAATCTCTTCTTGGCAAAGTGATTTTCATATTTTCTTTAATAATGAGGGTAAAAACTATCATTGGCATTGAAAATGTCTTTTATCCTGAGAGATCTGCCAAGAGGGCTGCAGCAATTGCAACAAATATAACATTACAGTTCTATAAAGAGTAGCCAAAAAGGAGCTGGCTTGATTATAATGCAGATACAATAACGCAGAGTCATAAATAAATTTGCAAAACAAGTAATTTCTTCATTTTATATATAAGCACTTGATAAATCCTAAATCCTACACTCTATTCACCAATATAAGCAAAGAAATTACACATAAGCGCATAGAAACATTGGAAATCACTTTATGGCAGACGATCACTTTTTTGGCACAACACCGGCCGTATCTGGCCCGCGGGCCTTGAGTTAGACACCTGTGTTCTAGGCCTTTTATAATGTCATATTTCTTTTTTCAAGAGGTTTTTCCAGAATCCCAGCACCGTCGCATCTTAACAAAATGAAATAATTTGGAGCCTTATAATTTTAGAAAGCCCGGATTGAAGATCATATGAACACCGTTCTTCCACTGAAATCGCAGAAACTCGCGAATCGCTCGCGCTCCGCCCGCTTGTGACGTCAACACTGGATCTTGGGAGAGCCGGAAGAGGGAACGCGAGCTGATCCCTGTAACGTTTTTGCACCGAAAACTGCTACTGCCACACAACCAATATCCTCCGGGGGGATTTTTTAAATTCAGCTGCTTGGAGCTAGCTCTGACGCAAACGGTGAGTATTGAACTAACGTTTCTATGGAGCCGTGTGTGGCGAGCAGGCGGTCCATTATTCCAGAAGGCAAGTTAGCTTTAGCGAGCCAGCTAGCTACCTGGAAAATGGAACAGGAAATGCCACAGCTAGATTGACACTATTTCCATTTATTAACATCATGCACCTTTTAACCGCTTCTGGTCCCGTAGCTTTAAATCGTGGTGTGTGTGAGTAATCATTAGGGAGGTGTACCTCTAATTCCACAGCCATTCTGCTGGTTTAAACACAACTTGAGCCTGAAATACTGACAGTTGTCAGCGTTTTCGTTGAGAGAGATGATGGTATGCAGAAAAACGCCACCTAATTTAAGTAACCGTTTTTATGGCAAAAACCTGGGTTATATTTTAGAGACCTGACATGTGTAGTCTGTTCTGCTTTAACAGAAGAAGGCAAACCAGGAAAGCCCGGTCGATGTTTAAACGACCTACACGGAAATGTGGTCAGTACACTAGGATAACCCAACTGTGCCAGCTGCTCCCTGTTATCTGCATTTTATTTGCACCACATAGTCACACCTAAGCGGACTTTTTTCTCAGGCCTGGCCAAAGAGGCTCACATTTCGATGCGCGCAGCAGATGGGTGTGGTTTTGTTGTGGGACATGCTCCTGATATGTAACTAACACACATTTGATGTAGGGACTCCTTCCTGGTCCGGATGCGTTTCATCTGTTCTCTGTACTGAGATGAATGGAGCCACGTCTCATACAGCCTCTGATTGAACACAGATGCCGGTTGCCCACAGGGTGCAGTGCCAGGAGTCGGGACTGGCACAGAAAGCGTTTGTTCCGGCGGGATCACAGGCCGTATTTCTGGCGTAAACGAATATACACATTCGTAGATTTTTCTTTAGATGGGATGAAGAGCAAAGAATAAATATAATACATGTTTCTGGCCAACATCTCCACTTACACAAGGACACAATTATGCAAATTTCTTTTATCTGTGTGTAAATTCTGTCTAATTTGGTGAACATGTCTGGAACTTTACAACTATTGTCAACATTGTAAACTCCGATACAATCCATTCCCTGTTATTCACTTGGCGCTCCAGCGCAAGAGGTCTCTGATTTGAGTCTCCCTTGTTTTGGATTATCTTTCAGTAATTTTTTAAAAATTATTTTTACAAAAGACAATGTTTTGCTTGTGTATTTTTGTTCTTATTTATAATAGGATAATATAAAAGATTCTTTTAGAAAAACTCAAAGTTCAAGGAGGACTACTTGAATATTGCTTGGACAAGATCTTATTTCACATCAACATGATTTTGGAATTTTCTTTTTAAAAATTGAACTTGAGCTGGTTGCTGTCAATCATAAGAAACAAATTTCACCCAGCAGGGATGGAATATAGTAATAATTTTCATCCAAAACGAGAAGTGGTGCCGCCCTGACAAACCTCACATCTGTGACTGTGCAGCTATTTTTTTCATTCTGACAAAAATCCAACAAAAAAACATCAAATCAGATTAGAATTTTTTTTTTATTGTGAAAACCACAAACAAATAATTTAACAACTATTTTTATAACTTAAAATACAAATGTAATTTGTAATTTTCAAAAACCTATGTACAAATTTAGCAACAACAAAGTTATATACAAATATTTACATTAAAATGCAGGCAATGCCTCATAAGAAATTATTGTGCAACCCCAAAAAACATTTTGTTTCTACCACAAGTCGGAGGAGCACATCACAGGCCTTCCAGGTGTGTCACTCCTGTTGTACACCTGGAGACAGCGTTTACATTTCAGTCTGTCTTTGGGGGCTTTTTAGGTAGCATCTGCCTTGTCCATGGCTAAACAACATACTACACTACAGCCTAACTATTCACTCCAACCACACTAAAATCTCTCAAGTTTCAAAGCTTGCTATCAGTATTTCTGTCTCTCTTTTGTACAGTCTGGTACGTAGTTTGAAGCCCACACTTTCTACACAAGTTGAAATGAAGACTTAAATCAACGATGTCTTTGGTACGCGCTGGCGCGTCCATCGAGGGCCAAAGGATTTTTTTATTTATTCCAACACTGATCCAAATTCGGCAAAAAATTATCAAGCGATCTAGGGGTCACTGGCCATCTTTCGTGCAAATTTGTTATGAATCGGACCAGTAGTTTTGCTTCAGTATTGTCTGTGTAGGTTCTCAGTCATCCAGGTCATTGTAGTCTCTGGCATTTGAAAAAAGGCGACTGGTCTTCCTTAAGTTTGTTGAAGACGTCTCACCTCTGATCTGGAAGGTTTCTTCAGTGGACCAAGAGAAGCGGCTTCATTGCACATCGTTGTTGTTTGCGGATGCGATGTTGTCGCATCGGATTTACAGGCGTGCTAAAACAAGTGAATACAAAGGTTCTGGCTCCGAACTTTAAAAACATGTGTTTATTTGCAATAAAATTTTTGATGCTTTAAAAGCTTTGTAATTAATTAATAGAAATTAACGCGTTAAAGTCCCGGCCTGGAGGAAAATAAAATAAAGAGATTAAAAATACATTGGTAGTGGCTCAGAATTTTAGTGGCATCTTGTGTTGATGTATGTATTCTTAAGTTCTGTTGAAATTATCATCAGCTTATCTCAACTTCGAATTTGTCCTCAGAAACGCTTCTTCTACCTGTGTAAAATACTTGTTCTCAAAGCTTTCATTTATTTCAGAGTGTGTGTGGCGTAGGTTCAAAAAGATGTGGAAGGCAGCAGCTGGACAGTCCTTCTCGGTGGCTGTAGATGATGGAGGAGACGACTGGGAGACTGACCCTGACTTTGAGGTACTTGGATTTTTTCTCCTGTATCCATTTCCCCTTTAGTTCTTCACACTTCAGTTAAATAAAAACTTATGCTTCATCCTTCAGTATTTCTCAGTACTGTCTCTCAGCTTTGGCATTACAATGTATTTTGTGAATACTAGAATGATGTGTCTGAGAAGGAGCAGCGCTGGGGAGCCAAGACAGTGGCTGGCTCAGGCCATCAGGAGCACATAGAGTAAGCATGCATATTTGTTTTTTTCCTCTAGCTCTTGGTAATAAATACACTGTGGAGAATCTGTAAAATGTGTCTCCTCCTAACCTTGTTGGTCTTTGGTGTAGTATACATCACCTGCGTGAGACTGTTTCTACGGAGCACACCAAGTTGAAGCAGCAGGAGTTGGAGAACATGCCCAAAGCTTCACATGGGTATGGAGGAAAATTTGGGGTGCAGCAAGATCGAATGGACAAGGTAGGCAGCAACAGCTGTGCTCATAGATGAAATGTGTCAGACACTGAAGATCAACATAGCAATCGGCAATCAATTTATGCCTTTGTAAATTCTATATGTTGTTTGAAAGCATTTATTTTTTGGGGGGAAATTAGGTTCTCGTGTTATGAAATAGTAACTATTCAATAAGCTATCTCACACTTTCACAGTTCTCTTTTTAGAAAAAAAAAAGTATTACCTTTATTTGAAGATGCGCCTATCCTTCTGCTGCTGCACTGCCCCCTATCGGTGCAGCATGGTACTTCCTGCCTCACTCTGTGTATTTTCACCGTATGACCGATCACAAAGAATAAACATGTCACACATTCATTCAATATATTAGTCTGTCGAGCATCAGCATGTGTAACACGTGTAATCAGAGACAGAGACAGCAATGGGCATGAGCCAACCGCCTGCTTCACTTATTGTATGTGACACAGCGCCCCCAGAGGTGAGCCACAGCACTGCACTGGCTCGCCCCGCATTTCTTCGATGTGTAAAGTCCCCGATTATGACCATTAAAGTGTTGAAATAATTCAGAAAACAGTTTTATAAAACAGTCAAGTGGTCAAATGTATTTTCATTATTGTTAGTATTTTACTTGTCATGATGACGGGGGAGGCGCTGCCTCACCTGCCTCCCTGACCGCACGTCACTGCTGAATCCTTAGATGTTGTTCACATGCAGATAGACCTGTCTGACTGAGTGTGTTATGCAACAGTTAGGGTACTTCCCTGTGTTCTTGTCACATTGTCTTCTTTCACATTATTATAAAATGACTCCTTAAATGTTGCTACACCACCTTGCGACTTGGCAAAGTTGTACAATTTTTCAGTTTTGTGGCTTGAAAAACTGAAAATGAAAACAATGCATCTCATTAAATCAAAATATAGAGACAAATTCCTAATAGTCTGAAGAATTTGTCAAAATAAATTAGTTCCATAACACCATAGTTGTTTTTATCAGACATGGGAAAATGTGTCTCTGACGGCTGTTAACAGTGTAATTTTCTGCCCGTATGTAATCTATACCTGGAGTTCTGAATATTGCTCTTTAGTACAGCTGTACTACAGTGTTAAAAAATGTCTGATGTTTGTGTGCTGTTTGCCTTGTACCTTTTTGTTTTTGTTGTTTGTGGGGCAAGGTGGGTGCGTGCATATAAACAAGCTGAGTCAGTTGTGACTGTTTTACACTCAGCGCACTCGCTGCTGGCTGTGTTTCCAGCTTTGCTTCTTTCTAAACACAGGAGTGCATTCTGACATTTGCACCATTTTATTTATCTACGTGCATTTACGTTTGCATCTTTGTGCCTGAACAGTCTGCTGTTGGACATGACTACCAGAGCAAGCTGTCCAAGCACTGCTCCCAGACAGACACCTCCAAGGGCTTTGGAGGGAAGTTTGGACTCCAGGCTGACCGTGTTGACCAGGTATTTCTTGTGGTTGATCTCCTTTAAACAGCACAGTTTTTCAGTTCTTAATTTCAGACACTTTTTTTTTTTTAAATAAATTTGCTGTTGTGTAAAATGATGCTGCTGAATTGTTATGTATTGTTTTTTATGTGTCATGTTCTTTGGTTCACTAAAGAAAGACAGTCTGCAAAATAAATCTTATCTGCTCTACTTTAAGATTAATAAAGTGTGTTCATGTTCACTTGGCTGAAAGTACTTATACAAAGAGCTAATGTTGCAGAGGGAAGTGTGTTGTGTTGTTTCAGATAACCTTTTGTGTAGACGACAAAAGGAAGATTTCAGTTTAATTGACCATGACAGTCTTATCTGCATGTCATTTCCACAAGTTCAAGAACATTGTGCACTGACAGAGCAAACGTCTTGTTTAAATGCATCTAACTAACCAGGAGAATACGTGATTTCCTTCCTCTCCTTTCAGTCAGCTGTTGGGTTCGAGTATGCTGGAAAGACAGAGAAGCATGCTTCACAGAAAGGTGATGTCATAACTTGTTGTCTTTTTGTGTGTCTGCTTCAGCCTCAGTGTGTTTGACTTCTTTCGATACGCAACTGTGTCCTGGACTAAAGCCTTACTCAGTGGAGGAATTAGTAATAAATTCAGATTTTGAAATCACCTTTATTTCTCTACCATTTTTATCTGCCAATCTGGTTTTGGTGCCAGCTTTAAGTTCTGCCTGCAAAAAGTGTTTGTGTTAAATCTCATATTGAGTCTTCACTCTTTGGGAAGCTGCGCTTTCTTTATATGAAGCAAAATGCATAAAAACTTTTTTTTTTTAAGGCCAATGTGCTGGTAAAGAGCCGAAACGAACGTCTTACAGTTCTAGACTGCAGTGATCCTGGTACTCAGGAAGGCTTCTTGGCGTTCCGTGCTGAGGCTGCATTCCCGTGCTCTCTGTTTCGCTCACTCCCTCAACAGCACTTAGAACCAGAGTCCTGAATATCCGCCTAATTCCAACGCTTCCTTGTTACTGTCACTTTTTGCTGCAGCAGCTGTACATAAGCTGCACATCTCCATATATTATGATTTTTAAAGAGCATGATATGATTGTGTGGTAATCTTAGTAGTGTCTTTATTGTAGAGATTGTGCCATAGCTGTGGAGTCGTTCCATAAAATGTTAATCAATGTTGTCCATCTGAGCCTGTCACAAACAGGTTTTTTTTGCACAGTAGCTTTAGTATATTTAATGAAGGCATACAAAATGTTAATCTTCATATTATGAAGGAATTACAGTCTTGCATTGTAATTCACCGTAATTTTCCAGCATTCATGTAAGTATACAGCAGATGGCCACAAGAAATAAAATCACAACCAAATTAGTTTTCTACCAACTCCAAGTTGGTATAAAGCCAAAATCTTTTTTTCTTTCCACATTTAACGTCAAGGACTTAAAAATGCTGGAAAAATGAGGTGAATTGAACCCACCCTCCAATTTACTTGGAAAGGCTACGAAGGGCGTTTTTTTGCAGCTTCATTAAATATACTCAAGTTATTATTAAAAGGAATATCTCAGCTGAGGGGGTCAGGTGGAAACTTAATAATCAACAGAACTAAGTCTCAGTGGGGAGTTTGGAATTGTGCTGCTTCACCCTGACCTTTGAACTTTGCTCCTTCCTTCCCCCCTTGCTCTGCTGTGTAGACTATGCCACTGGGTTTGGGGGGCGATATGGAGTACAGGCTGATCGAGTCGACCAGAGTGCAGTGGGCTTCGATTACCAGGGCAAAACTGAGAAACATGAATCCCAGAAAGGTTTGTTGAGCTTTCCTGCCAGTCGGCATTCCCACTAACCTGCAGAAAGATGGCAAAAAATGAAGATGCCGACTAACCCAACCACGCACACACATACACTCACACTCACTCACTATAACTGGACGTGCTCAGTCAGCACATATTTATGCAGGTATTTTGCATTTCAGCTTCTTTCATTCCTCAGCCTGTACCTGCTTATGTAGAGTTGGCTTTACCTCCTTGAGCTGCATGTTGATGCCCCCTCCCCCAGGTCATTAATGAATTCTAATTAATGAGTTTATATGATATCTCGGGTGATGTTTTGTACACAGGTGACCATTTCCGTTCTATATTGTTTCCATTCCTTCTCCCTGGTCTCAAATATCAGCTTACTTGGTTATACCAGCACAGTCACGTCAGTAGTTGGTCTGTTGCTCAGACACGGCCCCACTAGTTTTCTGGAGAAGGTACTGTTTCAATTTGGCCTCATATTTTTAACATTTTAACATCTGTCAGATAGTCAACAACTTATTTAGGGACAGGGTTCTGTTGTATTTTAGCCAGAGTTTACAATATAACACAAGGAGACTTAAAAAAAGTCAACATCATACTTTGGATAAACTATATTGAATCAATGCATGAACAGTAGAGGCATTTACGGGAAAGTTGCATGATGTTCACACATTTACTCAACTTTGGTGGTACAAGACTGCTTTTTCTATCTTGACTTTGTCCTTCTCCCTCTCCTCTGGGCCTTCGGCAGATTATACCAAGGGCTTTGGGGGCAAGTTTGGTGTTGAGACAGACAAGGTTGACAAGAGCGCCGTGGGCTTCGAGTACCAGGGCAAAACAGAGAGGCATGAATCACAGAAAGGTAAGACAAGTCAGTCTCAGTGTGACCAACACCTTTGTAGATGCATTCTCCAGTATTGATAAGCTATTGCGATCACATTTTAGGCACATGCAAACACAAAAACTACAATAGATTTTGTTGTCACAAGTGGTGTATTTCAAATGAAAGATTTAATCAAAATTGAGTGAATGAGTCAGACCCTCGTGTCTGTCCCGACTCATCTGTAATCACAGTGTTGAGAGACATATTCTCATAAAATGACATGTTCCAGGTTATTATCAATTTGATTTTTTTTTTTTTTTAAATCTGTGAATCATTTAGGTTTTCTAAATGTGTTTTTTTTTTAAAACATTTGCATCATGTTTCCCTACAGACTACGTGAAGGGTTTTGGCGGCAAATTCGGTGTGCAGACTGACAGACAGGATAAATCAGCGATGGGATGGGACCACCAGGAGAAACTGCAGCTCCACGAATCCCAGAAAGGTACTGTAGCTGAGTTTTTGAGCATGACTCATTCAAAATGTACTTTCACATGGATACTCTGCTCATACAAAATAAATGTCTGTTCAGATCAGCCACCTTTACAAGCTGTGTGCTTTGAGATTAGCTAAAACTGTGATTCCACTGTAAAACCAAACTTCCTCTTCAGCTCTGATGTGGTTTTGTTGTGGTTCTAATGTGGTCTTTAAAAAGTCGACAACTTCCTCAACTGGTATGCAAAAAAAGAAAAAAGGAAATGAAACCGCGGCTCAGATTTAAATTTGCATGTCGGGCCTTAATCTGATCCTGCATGCAGTAGTTTACAAACACGCAAATGGGTCTGAACCAAAGTGCATGCAGAAGCTGTGAAAAGCCACTTTCAGAGGTCAAAGGTCAGAGGCTGGCCTGGATTAATCTACAACTTACTCTGTCTTAATCGTAGAATCAAGGCCACTTCATGGCGTGAGTGAACAGTGCTTAAAAATAGAGGCTCACAGCTCCAAACGTTACTCTGCTGCCGGCACTCGTACTTCAGTTCTTTGGTGTATGAGATGAAAGTGAAACTGAGAAATTTAAGATAAAGTTTTGTCTTTACTGCTGCTCCTAGTTCTAAAATGACTGATTCTGACCTACATGTATTCTGTCTGGGGAGCCTTTTTGGTTTTAACAGCAAGTTTTATATTTATTCTTCCTTTGCCTCTTCAGCCTACTCCTTCCTCCTTTCTGCTCTTCCTCACCTTTCCTTTGTCTACTCCCTCTACTGTTTTCCTTCTTTTCATCCTCCCGTCTTCTCCTCCTCATCCTCGTTCTGCTCCTCCTCCTTTATCCTCCTGCTCTACCTTCTTTTCTTCATTCCCTCCTTTTCTTCTATATCTTCTTCATTTCCTTCACTTTCCCTCAGCTCCTCCTACTTTGCCTTTCTTTTGCTCACTTCTTCTCCTCTTCCCTCATTTTTTTTCTTGTTTATATTTTTATATATTTATTTATTTAGGAGGATACTTGAATTAAAGTTCAGGCTCCTTTTCCAGCCTTTTTCCAGCCAATGGCAGTACTTTGGAAAAATCCCATGACGTATGCAAAAAAACAAATAACAAAATTCTGTCTCGTCACACATGATCCATGAATTCTATCTTAGGCTGAAGTTTTCATGGCCTGATTTATGGTTTTGAATTTATCTACGTGTCCCCATTTCAGAAGTTATGTGCAACTTGGCATTTTGGTAGCAGACATCATCTTACTCAACTCTCAAATACCACAAATCCACAGTAGAGCATCCTGGCACTTTGTGTCACAAATATTCCTTTCCCCGAAAACAAGCCGAGCAATTACTGAAAAGGGAAGGATTTAATGTGCTTAGAGAGGAAGTGACTTTACTGAAGAAGAAAGTAACAAAGGGAGCAGACCCGGTGCAGAGTTGTAAAAACCATTTGCAGTGAATCTGAACATGAGACAGCTTCATCAGTACTAAGAACCTTTTGTTATATTTGTCATTTCATTGGCATCCAGCCCGCTGGGTGCACCATTATCACTATATCTGTCTCTTTTTATATGTACTCGATGTGTATCTTGTAATATGTGTGTGGTGTTTGTCCATATATGTGTATGCATTGTGTTGCAGACTATAAGCGTGGGTTTGGAGGGCGGTATGGGGTAGAGGTGGAGAGGCAGGACCAGTGTGCCCTGGGCTATGAGCACAAGGAGAGCCTGGCCAAGCACGAGTCCCAAAAAGGCACAGACACTTTCCCGAACACATCACCCAACCCCACCTTCCATTTTACAAAGCTCCTCATGATCTTTCCCTTCTTAATCAAAGTCCTCCCTCTTAGCTTCTTTGCCTCCTCCTCAGTAACAGCCACAGATCTGCCACTTCTGTCAACCTGCAGCTCCTCACCCCCC
>VUQJ01000039.1:0-12147 GCA_015108635.1 Andinoacara biseriatus
CTACTCAGATTTTATGTTTTTATGTGATTATAAGTCCAATGTGTTAATACAGGATTTCAAAATGAAAGAATCAGCAAACAGTCGCACACATGAGGCGGTGCTGAAAAAATGACCCCAAACAAGTCAAAGTAAACAGCGTCTAAGGTCAACTATAAAGCTACAAACCAAAGTAGTCAAAAATGGCCAAATACACCCCGGAGCCCAGAGGGTGAAGCTGCTCGTGGGGAACGATCGAGAGGCGTTTAAAGTGTGCAGTAAAAATCTAAATTTGACCTGGTGTGACGATGATCAGATCACAGCGAGCATCCACCGTTCAGCAGCAACAGATCCCTGTTTGGTTTGTTGCTGCTACACAAAGAACTGCAGCTGCAACCTGAAGGTCACGAGCTACGAGCACAAGTATCACCGTCACACCTTAGCAGCAAACCAGTATTCCAATATTCTATTGGGAATAAATCAGAGGCTTGGGAAACTTGGATTTCATTGCATTTTGTTTATATTCTTAAACAAATTTCCTAAATCTTCTTGAAATACGTTTGTAATATTAATGTGTGTGAGGTCTGAGTCAGTCTGTGCTGGTAGTAAAAATATTGTAGGTAGTAAAATAGGTAGTAAATTGAACTGTAGGATTCCTGTATTAACACTGAAACAGGACAAAAATGCCTCTTAAATAAACTCAGGGAAACAGTAGATGGGATAGACTGGCCCTTCACCAACAGTCTAACTTCCCTCTGTCCATTTTTCATCTCCTATCAGGTAAAATCTACCTGGCTCCAGATTTTATCGGTCACATGATGTGATGGTTTGATCAGGTTTATAGTTCAGAGTTCCTTTTAATTTTTGGTGATTTTCTGATGCCAAAGTCTTTGTTGGGTTACTGTGTGATATTCAGGAAGTGTTTGTGTTTGCAGGTGTGATCCCTGCTGCCTTTCTTTCCGAACTCACCGCGGTTTGTTGCGTCACAACGCGGGCGTTCATAAGCTCCTTCCCCAGGACCCCAGTGGCCGCCCTTTCATCCAGAACAACCCCTCCATCCCCACCGGCTTCAATGACCTGGCCTTCATCGACTTCTCCTGCAAGAAGTTTCCTCACATTGCACAGGTATGCGTCCGCCACACCACCACATTCCCACGGATCACTCCCGGGATGAAAATGTTTCATTTTTCTTTCTGTTCAGATCTGGTGCGAGACAAACCTCCGACGCTGCATCAGCAAGTTTCACCGGTTCGTCTGCGAGTTCTGCGACAAGGCGTTCCCCCTGCACTCTGCCCTGGACCTTCATAAAGCCAAGTCCCACCCCGAAAAACCCGCCAGCACTGACGCGGAGAACATAGAGGAGAAAGTAAAGGAGGACGGCGAAGGAGCCGCGGAACACGGAGACGAGAAGGACCGCCCCGCCCCGCCTGCAGAACAGTCCGACTTCCTGGAAGGGCTGGGTCTTCAGCACATCTCTAAGGTATGCTTTGGATGTAAAACCTTTCACATTAAAAGCACAAATTTACAAAATAAAATTTCAAATAATTAGATTGAAGCCAGGGCAGATCGGGATTAAACACTCTGGACAATGCAGATCATAAATGTGAGAAACAACAAGGCCTAAAAACTGAGACGGTGACATAAAACCATAAACGTGAACGCAGATGCCACAAACCTGGATGATGTGGCCATAAAGCAGCATAAACACTGAGAATAGAAGTAGACCAGATCTGAACCTTGTGGCACACCGCCTTTTTGGAACCAAGCACAATTCATATTTCCACGTTGTTCTGTATTTATTTATGTTTTTTAGGTCTTATGAAGTACTGATTTTGTTTTTTGCATGTCCTGATGGTTCCTCTTTTTGTCCCTCAGGTAAAGTCTGGTCCCACTGACGATGAAATCCACCAGGCCCACCTGGACAGCATCAAAGTGATCCACGTGGAGCCTCCATCCTCCAGCCTCCCCCAGGAGCCGGCCTCAGGCTACTTGTCTGGAGGTCTGGGGCTCACTTTGGGCCTCGGCGTGAGTGGTCTAACTGCCCTCAACTTCTCTCTGCTGGAGGCCTCGGGTTCGGCTTTGCAGGGCCTCTCCCAGAGAGACGCCCTCAGCCTGCTGTCCCTGCAGCCTTTCCAGACCAGCTTCCTCCTGCAGCCGGATGGAAGTGCAGCAGCAGCTAGCGCTGCTTCGTCAGGCATTAAACCCGGAGAGGCAGGCAGAGCTGCAAACATAGAGCTGGCAGACATCCAGCAGATCCTGAAGGTGGCTACCACCGCGCCAAATCAAATGGGACTGCCACCTCTGGCCAAAGCTCCTGGATTCAGTGGAGGTCAAGGTGGGTGTTGGCTTGAACCAAAACGTTTTGTTACGTCAGGCCTCTAAAAGTAGATTTATAACTCAGAACTGTTGCTCCCTCCTGCAGGTCAGGTTCAGGGTCAGAAGGCGATGCCTCCGCTGAAACCCAAACCTCCCATCAGTCCTCGCTCCAGCCTCACAACAACGACTCCTCCACCACTCCAGAGCTCCCAGCAGGCCTCACTGGGCTGCATCAGCCCCAGCCTGCCACCTCCCACGCCCTCGCTCTTCAAAACGCCGTCCTCGTCCTCGGCCGGAAACGGAGGGCAGATGGACGCAGAGGGCATCAGTGACACGCATGCGCCCCTGTCTGACTCGCCGCCTGCTGCTACCACAGCTGTGCACGAGGAGGTGGGGCTTAGCGGAAGAAAGCCAGGAACCAAAGGGGGGAACAACACGGGCTCAGCCAAAGGCTCATTCCCATGCCGCTTCTGCGACCAGGTGTTCGCCTTCTCCGGTGTGCTGCAGGCTCACATGCGCTTCCACCTCGGCGTCCTGCCCCACCAGTGCAACATCTGCGACTACGTAGCGCCTGATAAAGCCACGCTCATCCGTCACCTGCGCACGCATAGTGGCGAGCGGCCGTACGTCTGCCGCGTCTGCCATTACCCGTTCACTGTCAAGGCCAACTGTGAGCGCCACCTCAGGAAGAAGCACGCCAAGACCTCGAGAAAGGATATCGAGAAAAATATCAAGTATGTCACTTCAACCACCACAGCAAACATCGCAGCCATCACCGCTTCGACCACCACCTCCACCCAGGACACGGAGACGGGATGCGCTGGAGCCGAGACCGTGTGTCGGTTCTGCGGTGAGGACCTGAAGACGTACCGGGCGCTACAGATCCACCTGCGCACGCACAACGGTTGTCAGAGGAAACCGTTCGAGTGCCGACGCTGCGGCGCCGCATTCCTGGCCAAACGTAACTGCATCCACCACCTGCTGAAGCAGCACCCCGAGGTGCAGGAGCGTGAGATCGAGGAGCACATCATCACACTGCTGCCCGCCGCAACCACCCTCGCCACCGCCTGCGCCACTCCAATGACGCTGAATGGCATCAGTCAGCCTCCGATCCCAGCTGTGAAGGTGGAGGAGCTGGGGAACGCCACTTTTCCTGCAGAACTGGACCAGCCGCTTGACTTCTCCGCTAAGAGCCGTGGCGCCGGCAGCCAGACGGGGTCACCTGGGGTCAAACTGGAGAGCGTCTCACCCAGCTTCGACTGCACCGACCTGGACCAGCCCATCGACCTGTCCATCCCCAGCAAGAGGCAGCGGAGGGAGGCGGGGAGCGGTGGAGAGCTAAGGGAGATAAAGATGGAGCAGAGCGGTGGCAGCATCATCGAGCATCAGCAAGTTCTGTCCAAGGACGAGAAGATGGCGAGTGGCCCGTCGCCCCTGCACCCTCACCCCCAGCTCGGCTGCTATCAGCTTCCCCCTGGATCCACTCCTCCCCCAACCTCCCTCCCCAGTACCACAAGAGCCCAGCGCCTTAAACCGCTGCTACCCAAACCTGCCTCGTCTTCGCCCTCCGCCGCGCTCAAAGAGCTGCCGCCGCTGGCCTCTATCGCTCAGATCATCAGCTCCGTCTCCGCCGCACCAGATCTGCTGAAGAGGGAGGCTGCCGGGGTCACTTCCTCTCAGGCCGACACTGCCGCAGACGCCCCCGGACCCTCCGCTGGTCTGGAGGCGCAGAGCGACGACACCTCAGACGGATCCTCCAGGTTTGTGAGAACCATTTAAAATAACTTTATTGATATTCTTACTGCTGCATTCAGCACTAAGGTTGACTTCCTCCTCTTCCTCCAACAGGAGGAGGTCCAGGAAGAAAGTAGCCACCCTGGGCCTGAAGGAGAAGGCTGTGAGTGGCGGCGGCATCGACCTGGAGTCCAGCGGCGAATTTGCCAGCGTGGAGAAGATGCTCGCCAACACCGACGCCAACAAGTTCAGCAACTACCTGCAGACGGGAGCTGCTGACCTGGGAGGAAAGAGAGGTCACAGCATGAAACATGAAAATCCACTTTGTCTTAAATTATTTATTTAGTTTAGGGCCGAGACTACAGGGTCCGTAATTAATTCATCGCAAATGATCAACAAATTAAACATTTTCAATTAAAAAAAACTTTTGTTACTAAAAGTTTGAATGAACAGACGTATACGCTTAACAACAAACACGTTTATTTAACATTTATTTTGGACATTAACCGCATGTCTGTGAACACGTGGGAGGAACGGGAGTTTCCTCCGGGTATTCCGGTTTCCTCCCACATCCGTAGCTTTAGCTACTGTACACAACAGCAGTCTTTCCCAAAATCAGGAAGTTTTTTAAAGCTAAAGTTGTCTCTCAGTGGACCAAGAGAAGCGGCTTCATCGCACATCGTTGTTGTTTGTTGCGCTGTTGTCGCTTGTGCGTCAGATTTATAGGCGTGCTGTAAACACGGGAACACAAAGGTTCCGGCTCCGAACTCTAAAAACTGTGATTAATTGCATTAAAATTTTAACGCGTTTAAATTTTTGTAATTAATTAATCGACATTAACGAGTTAAAGTCCCGGATCTAATTTATTTATTTATTTTCAGATACATAAATATTGCAGTGGTTCATAAGAATACCCTTAAATTATTGTTAATTTTCAACTCAAAACATCCAAGTAAAAGATGTTAACAAATAATCGAGTAAGGGCGTTCCTTCAGCTGATCCAAACTCTTCCCGTTAGCAGATGGGGACAAAGCAGGAGTGGAGGAGAAGGAGGGAGGGGCGAGGGAGGAGGGGAAGCCGGCGGCGGGACCTCAGCCCAAAGGGAAGAAGAATGCCTACTCCAACTCTGTCCAGAAGCTGACCTGCCCCTTCTGCCCCCGAGTGTTCCCCTGGGCGAGCTCGCTGCAGAGACACATGCTGACGCACACCGGTAATAACCCCACACACACACACACACACACACACACACACACACACACTGCAGTGACCGGCTCGATGATCCTGGTTGTCCTTCTTTCAGGTCAAAAGCCGTTCCCGTGTCCGCGGTGTGACGCCTTCTTCTCCACAAAATCCAACTGTGAGCGCCACCTGCTGAGGAAGCACGGCGTGACCCACAGGACGCTGCGACGCAATGGTGCCCTCGTGAAGAAAATGGGCGACGAAGGCTCGCACGAGAGTGCCGGTCAGAGAACAAGCAGTTTTTCTCTGTTAGCACCACAGATGTGAACTGCTTCTTCACGTTAAACACTTTTTACTGTTGATGTTAAAACTGCTCAAAAAACCTTGTGATTTTAATCTGAAATACACCAAAAAATAATCGTCCTCATCCTCCGGTTGATTGTGTCCTGCAGAGAGCCAATCGGAGACGGAGCAGATGGCTCCAGAAGCACAAAACCTCAGCAGCACCACCCCATCTGCAGACTCAGGCTCCGCCCCCACTGCTGATAGCTCCACCCCCTGCGAAAGCGCGCAGCAAAGTCCCACCCACAAGCCAAGCCAAGGTAACAACATGGTGAAGCTGTTCTGATATTGATTTTGGAAAGTGTTGCATTTACTGCACATGCTGCTTGAAGCGCCACCTTTAGGAGCACCTGACCACCTGCTGGAACTGACTGAAGCTGTGTTTGTGCTGCAGGTTTCAGCCCCAGTCCTGGGCCTGCTGAGCAGATGGAGGTGGAAACCGCCCAGCAGCCAGACCAGCAGGAGGAGCCAGATACCCGAGCGGCACAGGGCAAACAACCTCCACACAGCAGCAAGGTAACACAACTGCAGCCACAAAGCTGTGGACACGTGTTTGAGATCCACTCTCAGCAGCAGCATGAAGAAGCTAAATCAGTTCCTCAAATAGGTCCAAATAGGTGATCTTCATCTTTGTCTCCTTCAGGTGGAGAGCACCGACGATGACGACTGCCACAGCAACAAGAGTCTGGACCTGAACTTCGGCAAGAAGCTCATCGACTTCAAACTCAACACGTCGTCTTCAGGCTCCACTCAGGAAGAGCAGCCGCCCCAGCCCTCCTCTTCCTCATTATCTTCTTCATCTGCACCCTCTACCTCCACTTCCGACGCGGTGCCCGAGAGCCCAGAGGAGAAGGAGAAAGAAGCGCCTGCTTCCTCTTCCTCGTCCTCCAGCTTGGCGGCAAAGCAGCAGCCGGAGTACAAACATGTCTGTCGAGTGTGTAAGAAGAGTTTCCGCTACGCCACCACACTCGCTCGTCACGAGAGGGCGCATCTCTCCGAAGAGACGCCAACTCCACCTGCGCCTCCAGTGGAGGAATCCATGCCGGCGAAGGAGGAGGAGGAGGAGGCCCCAGAATGCAAACCTGCTGAGGAGGAGAAGGAGGCAGAGATGGAGGTGGAGGAAGGAGGAGCAAAGGGAGGCGACAGTGAGGGAGGTGACAGTGGCGAGTCAGAGGAAGAAGAAAAGGAGAAGGAGGAGAGGAGCGATGAAGAGGCGTCAGAACCAAAGAGCCTGGAGGGCGGCGAGCGGTCAGGAGGACGAGTGGATAAGAGGAAGAAGATCTGCAACGTGTGCGCAAAGAGATTCTGGTCTCTGCAGGACCTGACCCGCCACATGAGGTCACACACAGGTACGTTCACCTGAGGTCGCGCACACACGTGGAAATTCGTGTGTTTTTATTTAAATGTTTTCAATTTACTTTTTGGTTTGTACCTGTAATTTTCTCACTCTGAATCGTCGCTCGTCCTTCCTGTAGGTGAGCGTCCCTATCAGTGTCAAACCTGCGAGAGGACCTTCACCCTGAAGCACAGCCTGGTCCGCCACCAAAGGATCCACCTGAAGCCTCGCGGGGCGGACGGCTCCTCCGGCGCCAACGATGACGCTGCCAGCGAGGATGGCGACTCCTGCACCCCGACCCCGACCTCCACCTGTCCACCCTCAGAGAACGAGAGCGAGTGCGGGAGCGCCGTGGCTGGGTCTAAGGAGCTGGAGGAGGAGGAGGTGAAGGACGAGGGTGAGGAAGAAAGCGCTTCAAAACTAGCGCAGTCTGGCGGGGACTCAGATCCACCAACCGCTGCCGCCTCTGCGACACCACAGCCCTCCGTCGAGCCGACTCCCAGCCACCAAGCTACTGACACAAAGACAACTACTAGCGCCGAATCGATGCCTGACCCAAACACTTCCAAAGACCCCTCCCACTCTTCCTCCAGCTGTCCACCAGGGGAAGTGGCAGCTGCCACCCCAGCTGAGGGCTTCATCCAGGGGCTGCTGGAGATACACGCCAAGCCCCCTCTGGAGCACATTCTACCCAACGGGGAGCCTCCTCTGGTGGGCGTGGAGTGAGGAGGAACCCCTAACCACATCACTGCAGTGCCATACGGTCGGAGAGACGCTACACTATCGATGATGATGCAAAAACCAGCCCGTAAAATCTTTTTGATAGAAAGACGAAATCCTCGTTTTCTTGAAGTGCCTTACTACTAGTCCGAAAAGATGTTTTTGCTATATCTTTATCTGCATTATTACGGAGAATGGATCTAATTTTTATAGCTTTTTATGATGACAATGATTTACAGAACATTTTTTTGTGAGGGGAATCTATATTTCAGCAATAAAACGAATAAAGTTACAATTTATTATTGTTCTAGATTTTCTTTGAGAATGATCAACTGTGGAGATGCCGAGACAGACGGACTGAGACGCGCCGTTAGCATCTGCCTTTCTGCTTCTGTATTTAAATTAAGAGCTGGGCGCCGGCGACGCACGAGTCCGAACAAGAAAGTTTCAAAAGGTTTCGGATTTCCTAAATTAGGAATTCACCAGCCGTGTCTCCGGTCTGACCAGCTGATATTTTTGATATTTTTTGGATAAAACCAAGGTGACGGCACAGATTCACCAGCAATGAACTGCAGCCGCCACTGAAAACAAGCGGTCGTCTGCCACTGTGTGACTGCGGAAGCTTCTTTTTTTGTTTTTTGGGGGTTTTTGTAACTGGAAATCACCTCGCCGTCGTCCTGACTCTCGACCGGCTTGGCAAAACACACAAAAACATTCACGAACTTCTCAAAGTCGCATTTCTGTGTGAAGAGGAACTTTGAAAGGGCAGAAAATAGTGTCTGTGTTCTCCATGTTTCTTCTTTTTTAAAGCATCACACTATTGATCCCTGAAGCCACCCTGCGAGTCGGCCTGTGTGTGTCTCATAATCATTCTCAGTTGATTCCATGTGTCTACAGAGAGTATTTGGCACGAGTATTTTCTCTTTTCCTGCATGTGTGCGATTATCAGTGACATTTAGGTGTAGGGATGGGAATTCTTTATTTTTGTGGATTTTTTTTTTAATATAACTGAACAAATCAAAAGGTTTTGTTTTTGTAAATGTGTGTGAATGTGTGCAACTCCCGCCTGTCTCTCATCGTCACCCCCTAGTGTTCTTATAGGGTGTATTACAGGGCCTCCAGTATGCTAATGTTAACACCGCTAATGCCTGACTTAGGTTCAGTTTACCTCAACTTCTGCTTTTTAACTGCAACCATAAAACAACAGCTGAGCAACTCTGTAGGCAACCCTTTAAATCCTACGTCTTCCTAAGCTGGGCTAATGTTCTGTAGGTCTGGTTTCCACTGTGGGCCAAATCAAAGCAAGCCAGGGCTAACTCATTAGCATAGCCTCAACCACAGCTGGGTAGGACTAACAGGTATTGGCTGGCTTGGTGTGCACAGTAGCCTAAATAGCGCTAAAGAAGGCTAACTCGGTGTGAAGGGCTTTGTGGACCTATGAGCTCAGTCTTCACAGATTACAGATAAGAACTTGGATAAAGCCTAGCTATAGTTTACTTGGTTTATTTATCTAGTGCGATTACATTAGCATCAACCTCAAGATATCAGGAGGTGTTTGGGTCAGAAAACTGACCAGAACAGCTAGCTAGCTAGAATGAACTGGCCTGACCAGATAAACTAACTTCCTGGTTTGGTCAGTCTCCTAGCTTATACGTTTGGGCTTTGTAAATTGGGTCCTGGGACATGAACTACTGGGTAAAAACACATGCTAACCAACATTAACTGGCCACATAAAATCAGACATGGCTAAGCTAGGTAATGGCTTTTGTAGCCAACAGTAGGCCGAACTAGTCCTCTTGCAGTATTATCAGTTTTCTTGAGTTGGCCCTGGACTTGTTTAGCACTTTGTCCCCATTTAACCCCGTCTTTTTTTCTGAAAGTACACGAGGACTTGTCCCTCTCTGTGTTTTACACATAGAACAACTAAAAACCTTCTTCTATTTGGCACGTCCTTCACTCGTGTTCTGGAAATTTTGCGTAGTCAGTGTTTATTAGGGCTGGGCGATATGGCCAAAAATCTGAGCACAACAAAAACAATCTCCTATCAGTTGATTCTGATAATTATGGAAGTCTGTTTCTACCACTGGAAAAAAATGTCTTTCCCATCAGTAAGTCAAAATTTTGGGTTAGTATCTCGGATTACTATCAAATAACTTAATAACCATCTTGAATTACGTAGCTGAAATTTTTGGACGTACTGAGGAGTAACTTGAAATTTTAAAATTCTGACTTAACATTGACTGAAACTAGCTTCCATAGATATTTACTATAATGTGAGCACATTATTTCAAGTTCAAAGGCTCGATGGTTGAAAATGTCGACGTTTTGCTGCTGGGTGCTCGTACAAGCGTCTACGTCTGCTAACACTAGTTTGGGGCTGTAATTACCTTCTGCTATTTTAAGAATAGCAGATTGTAAATGGCCAAATTTCATCTCCAATCTACTGAAGCAGAGTGATCTTTGTAACGGACGGCGTCTTTGTCTTGTCAAAAGCAGTTACTGAGCATTTGTTGTATTTTAATTGTGGTAACCACTGTTGCCGTGTTATCGCCCAGCCCTAGTGTGGATTTGTGGAATTTGGCATTAGAGACAATCAGTTGTAATTTTCAGAATGACTCAGCTGTGTATGGAAATGATTTTAGCGAGGAGCTAAATGAAGGGGTGAGAGGGATGGACGGATGGATGGGAAGGTTGGAGCAGCTGTGAAAGCACAACACTATTTTGTGTTCCTGAACTGTACTACCCTGCTGCACAAACACACAAATAAAAGGGCTAAGTTCACCCCTGCACCAACCTATCCAAACAAACCTGTAACAGGAGGTTTATCGATTCTGATCGCGTGTAAATGTTTTCTTTCTCGTGTAAAGATTGAATATACCTAATAATCTTGTACATTTTTGTCTTTTTTTTTTAAAAATATCCTAGCAACCTCATAAGCAAATCAAACCTCGGCGGCTCATAATGGAACTGTAAGCCAACGGCAGTCAGTCATTTAGTCAAGAAATATTGAACAACCACAACTGAGCTGAGTGGCTGCTGCCGCTAACTGGCACTAAAGACTTCCTAAACTACTACTATTAATACTATCAGTGCTATTAGCATGGACTGTCGCGACTCAATCAAGAGAGAAAAGGAGTCAGTTTCCTTCATTTTGTCATTTGTACTTTTGTTTATGTACCACGTAATTTTAGGCCTCACGAAGGCTTCATGAAAATTAGGCTAAAGTTTGAAAATAATATAAAATTTTCCTGTCAATTGATTCAAGAGAAAATTGTTTCTTCAGTGCAAACTGACCCATCACAAATCAAAGCCGAGGAGTTTTCAGTACTTGTTTTTCCGTTATTTTTGGCAGCATCTCATTGAAAGCTGCTTAAAACACAAATGAAAATTATACATTTTGGGTTTTTTTGGAAAATAAGTAAAAAGCTTTGAAGCTTTTTGGGTTTTCTTTTGGTAGCCAAATGTTTCAGCTATTAGCGGTAATCGTGTTGCTAAAAATTGGTAAATTATTCTCGTTTGCAAGCTAGCAGCTAAGTGTATTCCATTGTGCTAGCTAGCTTACTGTTGAATTGATCGGTAAGAGAGGTGTACACATACGGGGCGGTTTATAGAAAAGGTTTGTGTTTTTATCATATTATGCTACACGGCTAACTCCCCGCTTTGGTCTCTGTTGCTCACAGTTTCAATCCACTTCAAATTTTCAGCAGTTTCTCATAGTTTAAGAATTTATCCACATTCCATTTATCAACTCTAATAAATGTTTTGAAATGAATTTGTTCCAAAGCAGAGATTTGCCATTTTTTGTGACTTTATCCTCACTGACTAGAGCGGGAACGTTAGCCATGCTAAATTATGTGGACAAAACAGACACTGTTTAAAAGAATCGACGACTGAGTTTGTGAGACACAAAAACCCGAATTAATAATCCCGTTAAATTCTGAGTTAATAATTGGACTTGACTGTGGGGAGGAAGTGCTCCCTTTCTCTCTGAACTGCTTCCTGTTTTGTTAGCGCCCTCTGAACTCCCTCTCCCTCTGCGTTATAATTTTGTGTGTGTGCGTAGCCATATGAATACTGGACTTCCATTCGAATGCACGTGGACTGTTTTTAAATGTATTTATTTGGAGCCCAGCGAGTGTGTGTGTGTCTGTGTGTGTTTAGTTTCCACAGTGACTTGAGAAGAAGCCATGTATTAAGAATATCATGTTTATGCTGCAGAACTGTTGTGAGGAACTGATGGTTTGTGTCGTGGACTAACCGGCCTGCCGCGGAGCGCCGCGGGCCCGGGTGCGAATCGGACTAGCAATAAGAATCCCTCTGAATCCAAAAAGCTTTATGTAGATCTCCTGTTGAGTCGAGAACAGATTGTTGGTTCTGTTGTGTTAGTTTTTGTTGTGTTTCTTATTTTTTTTCTCTATGACATATAAATGCATATAAAACTGTGAAAATCCATTGTGTTCAGTTAAAGGGTGACTTTTAGGTTAGGTTTTTTTTTTTTTTTTGCATTTTATAATTTTATTTTTTTTTTTTTGGGGTTTTTTTCT
>VUQJ01000041.1:19236-33126 GCA_015108635.1 Andinoacara biseriatus
AGGAGAGGAAGGGGGGGGGGGGGGGGGATCCCTGAGCTAGTAGGTGGATAATTGAATCATCCTTGTGTTGGTTTTTCTGTGTGGACCTCTTGTGTTCATAAGCCAGAGGAAAAGCCCTCACTTTTATCTTCCTCTTGCAGCATTATGGCATTACTGGCCTTTTTTCCTGTAGTGTAGCATGTGATCAGCATAAATTATCTGCAGTCTGTTCAGCCTGGTGCTGCACGTTTCTTCCGGATGGATTGTTGACAGCCTCCTTTCCAGACATAGCTTTGCAAATATTTTCCATCTTTTGGCTCCTGTGAGATATTTTGGACCATCCTAAACGGAGACTGCTGTTAAATAATCCGATGAATGAGTGTTAATGTTTTGAGTCTGGAGCAGTGCCTGGAGGTTCAACCTTCCTGTCACATAGAAAGGCGAGTCTGCCAGTAAAAATTCAAATGGGGTTTTGGCACTTGTAGTGTTTCCATTGTATAATTGTACTTAGGGTCTACATGGCTACAGATATGGATAATATTTAGAGGGTAACATTACCACAGAATAACACCCCAAAATTCACATGGGTACATTTAGCAAGTACTTTAAATGTCATCACAGTTCTCTTTGCAGCTACTCCCAGTGGACGTGCTGCACAGCTTTAGGGACTGTATGATTAGCAGTGGTGGGGGTGGTGGTGGTGGTGGTGGTGGGTGGGGGTGAGTTTAAAAAAAAACACCCAAAACATTTGAGGTCATTTGATTAAGACAGTGCACGTGACTTTGAACGAATACTTTATGCAACAAAGAGCCCAAATGATAGATTAGAGGGGTAATTACCATAATTATGGCAAAAAAAAAATTTTTCCTCTTCATTTTACAGCCTGTTTACGAAAAAGGGGATTCAACTGGATTTAGCAGCAACCCTGCTTATGCCACATTCAAAAGGTAAGTGAGGCATAGTAATTGTATCTGCTAATCACCTGCCTGCTACGCCCACAGGACATTTTAGGCCTAAATGATGGGTGTGTGGGGGTTACGTGGGGGGTAAGTGCAGCACACCTGTGTGGCTGTCATACTTCTTGAGAAGTTTCAGGCGTTTCAGTTAATCTCCATCAGTTGTCCCCCACGCCTGCACCCATCCTCCTGACCTCTTAACCCTCTACATCCCCTTGATCAGTAGTGCCAAAGGCATTCACAATTATGACTGTGAAGTCTTGTCAAGTAAATGAAGCATAACCAGCGGCCGCATTTTTCCCGACGCTCCTCAAATCTTTTGACTTCTTCGCTGCTGGTGGTAATTAAACCTGTTGCAATCGTTTGGGGTTTTTTTTCATATCCTTTTTTCCTGATTGAGTTATTTTTTAGTTATATCTGACACAAATTCTGCGTAATGAGGACGATGACACAAACTGAAGTTAATGCGCCCCTGTTCACAGCTGGCTCCTCTTTATCCCCCTCACCCCTCTCCACTGGCTCCCGGCCTCTGCTTTTTGGGTGGCACTGACAAGCAGTAATTAACCCAGCCAGGTAGAGAATCACCTCTTAAATACCTCTCTCTGGGTGTTTGTTTATTTGTGTGTGTGCCTGCAGAGGCTCCTGGTCAGTGGGTGATGAGTTAGAGACACAGATGGTGGGCATCAGCAAGCTGGCTGGAGGCAGATTAGCAGCCTCCTAATGTCTGAGCAGCCCAGTCCGCTCCCACTCCCACTGAGCCCCAGAGGAGCGCCTGTCTGTAACACTACTCGCTTTGGAAAGCCTCATGTGTTGATGGAGGCCAACCATGGGCTTATCTCGTCTCATTCCACCACCACTGAGCCTAGCAGGCTCAGGGCTCCGAGCGAGAGAGGGCGGGGGTGTCTGTGGGGACGTCTGCATGCACAGCCTTGTTTTGAAAAAGTAGTGGTGTTGTCTTTACGGGCAAAGGTTTTTCAATTAGAAGTAATTTAACACTGGTAAGTAGAGCTTTATCGCAATGCATGCTTACATGCACTTTTATAACACAGCATCTATATGTTGAAACCAACTTTTTAAATTAACTACTTCTCTTTTTGTCTTTTATGACTGTGAGACAAAGTTCTGGGCCGCATCCCTTTATGTAATCATGTGTGGGATGGACGCATGTGCCACCTCCATGAGGATATGTTGGTAATCCCCTCCACCAGCGCGTAAAAATGCCTACAGTACAGATTTTGTCATTATGCTATAGTTGCGCTGGACAGGAAGCACAGTTCAAACAGTCCAGGTCAAAGGTCAGCCAGATGCAGAGTTGAGGGTGCAGGAGTGGGGAGATTGGGCAGGCTGTAGGTTAGTGTTCATGGGAGTGTTTATTTTATAAACAGTGGGAGCAGATTAGTATTGGAGCCAGGCTCCCTCAACCATATGTGGAGGATGTCCTCTGTGTTAGGAGGCTCTTAACAAACCATTGTGTTCATACTTGCAAACACACACTTACTGGCATCATTTCTAGTCACCACTAATGATGAGATGTCGGTGTTGCCAGCACACATGTCTGATTCCAGGGATGTGTGGTCTGCACCGCTTCCATTTTGGGCAGTATTGAACAATTGTGTTAGCGGCACATCGTTTTTGAGTCATTAGTAGTGTTGGCACACGCAGGCCTCCGTCGCCACTTAGCTGGGAGGTAAAAAACAGGAAATTGACAGATCTCCCCATCCTCAGCGCCAGTCTAATGAATCCTGCTTAAACATCTTTGTGTGTGGCTCATCTCCTGAAGACTTGCAGCCCCTTCCTGCTATTGTTTGGGCTTTTTGTGCGCATCAGTAGTAGTAAAATCTCTTTGATGACCTAAACTGTCAGCTCTTGGTTCCACTGATGGCTCTCCATCGACACTTTGGGATTTAAGTAAACACGCTCTCGTTTGATGTTTAAATGCTCTCTTCTGAAGCCCCTTACTGTATCATGAATACTCACATTGTAAGCCATTTTAACCCAGTAGGGAAATGAGCTCTTAACCTGAAACACTTGTGCATGCACACGCCATTCTTTTCTATTTGTTTATTTAAATAGGTCTTAGTGAGATTGAAATCTCTCTTAAACGAGGGATCCATGCTGGAGAAACCTACCCAGATTAAATATGGACAAACACTGGAAATTTACACAAGTTAATAAAAGCAAGTACAGAAGATCTTTTTACACTGAGATTCTGCTGGAGATTGTCTTGTTTACACCAAACCATATATGTACTGCTTAAGCCAGCTTAAAAAAAGGTTAGCATGCTGTAAAATGTAAATAGAAACAAAATGTAATTTTTTGCTAATCGAGAAGAGCAATTGCTGCAATTTTGATAGTGTAATTATTTCCAAATGTTGCTTGCTATACACCAAATATTAACTTTCAAGCTTGTTAGGATTGTTCAGTGTTTTTGCCTTCTATATTATAATACCCATGTATGTTTGCATACATGGGTATTATGAAGTCGCTTTCACAAAGTTGCTGCACCTAATTCCCATTTCCTAATAAAGAAATTTGCAGACTTTTGCACATTACTCTGGGATTTTAGCTCTTTGACAGAATTGCATGCACAATAAGGTTTGGCATTGCCTTGCTGAACAAAGCAAAACCTTCCCTGAAAAAGACATTGCCTGGATGAACTCAAGTGTTGCTCCAAATCCTGTATTCCGTACATATAGTGCTGAGCATTAACAGAGCCTTTATCATCCATGCCATATGCAGTAATGTAGCCCACTACCATGATGGACACTGGCTTTTAAATGATGCACCGATAACAAACCGGACGGCAGTTCATCTGGAAACTGGCTTTGGTTAATGAATGTAAAGGAACTTGTAGTATCAGACTGACACTGCATTTTAGTAAGTGCTGTGGTTTTGCAGACTGTCCTTCATCCTGTATAAGGCAGTACAGATTCCCATACTTGAGCCAAGCTCCCCCCTCTTATGTAGACCAGATGAGGAGAAACCTGAGCATTGCAGAGCAGGAAGCATAAGCCTAACCAGCAATTTTGATGTTTAGCAATGTAGACGGGGCCTCTCTACATGAACAGGCCCTGAGGAAGACAGGAGTGCAGTGCTTGTGCACTGCAGATATGCAGATGGAGTGATACAAAGCAGGATTGTTTCCCATAGAAAGAGATGTAGTTAAGCTTTTCTGTTATTTACAGTGAGCTATGGGGATGAAGCAGCAGATCATGTATCAGTACCGCATGTGTTGTGGTTTCAGAGATGCATGGACAAAGCACCCTCATCACCAGACTGGAGTGTGATTGTGGAGGATCAGAGCACAGCAATAGGATTTGTTAACACTGCTGTTGTAGACCGCTAGCTGCAGGTTTTAGATCATGGGCTAGATGTCGTCACAAAATATTAGTTTGCACTGCATTGTGACTCACAAGGATCGATTGTTGATAAAATCTATTATGTCAACTGACTCTCTATGTAAATAAAAGCAATAAAGGAAAATTCCAAATCTTTAAATTCTTTATCCTAAGTACATAAACAAATCTTATAAGTGCATACTCAAAGACACACAGGTTTCTTTGTGCACTGCAAAATAGGGTGATGGTTCAGTGATGAATGGGACTAAAAACAGTAATTACAGGGATTAAAGGAGCAGAAATCCACCTGGACTTTATCTTCTGTCTGTTTAACCGTGTCACAGCTATAATATGACAAGCTTCATCAGAGGAACTTACTTACCAAAATCAATGATATTGAGAGTTTACTGAGTACTAATTATTTCATTATTAAATGTGTGGATTTAAAGTATTTGATTCTTCTTTGCTGATATTGACTAGAAGCAAAGTTTTCATTCATTTTAATGCCGTTCTTTGAGACGGGGCAACTTCAATGTAACTGGAGTCAGTGAAGCCACATAAGAGCACATCTGGAGTTTGAGCTTCAGCTAAGGTTTTATTCCTGCATCAATATGAACTCATTATGCCATATCATAAATCTTGCTGTGGTCTGTGATTGCATATGTGCTGTTGTCACCTAAACTCAACCCCAGACTTACATCTGCAACGAGCCTCAGATCATGATAGATGTAAAAACACAATTGCTGCAGATGAAGGGAAGCATTGGTTCTAAATCACAGAGAAACACATGAACAGATGAGCGATCTAAAGATGCTTAATTAAGTTCGCCCCTTCCATTTAACTGCAATTATAAGGAGCACTAACAAGTGGATACAGTGCATTGCTTTTATTACCTGGCGGGCTGAATGGAGGGTCAAATGTGATTCCAATTTCTCAACATACCAAGCATTTAATTTGTGCTATCTGATGCTTTTCACTAAATTGCAAGGTAATATGAGGAGCCTGGCCTTGGAGGGCGGTAGATATATGAGGGAGTGGGGCCCTGAGTATGAGGAGTTATATGGGGATGGCGTGAAGGCCACGGCGACAGTGGAGATTAGAAAATAGAGCAGAGACGAGCAGGCACTGCCAGCGATAACAGCAGGAAAGATAATAAAGGAAAGGCGTTTCCTGTGCGTTCTCTCAGGAAAAGTTCTCCTTCATACGCTGCAGTCTCATAGGTGTATTGTAGACTACTCATAGGCTAAAGTCTTGGTGAACATATTAAACTGATTTTCTGAAGCATTGTTAATAAAAAAATAAAATAGAAATAAACTAATCTTTGCTATCCCACAGTTTATGAGACAACAGCTAGGGCCTCAGGGCTAAGGCATGCTAAAAGCCCCCCCCCCCCACCTCCTGTTTATGCGCACATGTCCAATCTTAATGACACAAAAAAATTACTACAAACAAGCTATATGTGGATAGTGTCTCTTGGCAGTCATTTTGAATTTGTATAGAATATGTTATTTTACAGTTTTATCTCTTTATGGTTATTGTGGGTGTTTTTTTTCATTTTGTTGTAATCCAGTTATGTCTCTTTCACAGGCCCCTTGCATCACTTTCTGGTAATTTTGAGTCTCTTTATAATCAGTGCTGTCATTCTACGGCGTGTTTGTGTCTGTGTTCATTTTATTTCCAGTTGCTTCTCAACAGTTTTTTCTCTGTGTGGCGTATTTGCATCCAGCGGTGTTCCTTTTCCAGACTGTAAAGAAAGACATGGACTCGCAAGTACGCACACATGCACACATACACACATGCACCTCCAAACTCAGTCAAGACAAACAACGGTTTAGTCTCCTAACAAATGACCTCACTAACTCAGATGGCGGCTGTCCCTCCTGTGACGCTATCGCTGGATATTGTCCTAACGCTTTGCTCCGAAGATGAACTCATGCGATACAGTTTCAGCCCCTCCAGATGTCACAGGTGCTCTCAATTTCAACACTAATTAGGTGCTTGATCACGTTGCTTCTAACTTCTGTGAACCCCCATCAGAGAGAAACGTCGCCACCAATAATGTTTATAATTTCAGCCCCAACTGTTGCTTGCTGAAAAAAGCTTTGTTTGCCTGTGCTCTGTTTCCAAGCTGTCCCAGTTCCAGTTGAAAGAACTGCCTGCATGCCCCAGCTGACTTTTAATCACACTCACCCAGCCGCTGGCTCAGTCATAGACAAGTAGGCCTGTAATTAGATGACAATGGGCCCCCTCTCTCTGGGGTACGGCTGACGGGTGGCCACAGAATTATTGATCAAAGACGTGGGCACAGGAAGAGCAGGGAGAGCAACAGGCCTGGTATAGATGTTTGATGTGTGAACAACAGGTGACATACATCTTGCGTGCAACCAACTGTAGCCTGCTGTGAATAATTGTATCTCAGAGAGGTTTTGCCACAACCATCAAAGCTGTGCTTCAAGAAAGATGTCTAATGGGAAAGCTCTTTTAAAAGTAAGTGATGCACAAGTGTCCATTATTATACAGATTTAATGGAACTGATGGTACAGAGAGAATACTAGAAGGCGTACCATTTAATAAGCCCCTTATATTATTTTATAATTTCAGGAAAAGGTAGCTAAAAGCAGGCTTTTAAAGTGAGATGTTTCTGTATAGAACAAAATCATCCAGCATAGTACAACCTTATACACTCGGCATGCTGAGAAATCCAAAGCCTGATAGTTGCTCAGCTGCGGGCTTGTGAACAGTCAATAGACAAGAGCATCCATCGCTGGTTAATCTATTTTCAGAAACTTACAAGCTGTGCTCACATGCAAATATGAGTGAGTTGAAAGAATAAAGTATTTATATTTAGCGGTGTGCTATCTGATACTAGGTGGGATTTATAGAATTGGCCACAGTTAAGTCTCCTGTAAATCCCACTCAGTGTTACACAAACATGAACTCTGAACTGTTGAGATGCCTCTTGTAACCTCTATTCATATATGGTTAGGAATGTGCCGAATACAGTAGCTCATTTATGCATGAATAACCCAGTGTTGGTTGGATGGATCCATGGTGGCTGCTGCACATGTGTGTTAGTACTTTGTAAGAAGCTCTGGGTCCAGATGGTGAGATGGAAGTGCTCCAGCTGGGCTTCTACCACTCTCCTCTCCTCTCGTCCTGCTATCTGGCCTGCATGCTTTACATATCACTCTGATATCATGGGAGAAGCTGCTATGGTCAGATGAGGAGGCCCCCCTCACCTCTGAGCGGAGGTGAAAGTGTCACAAAGTGCAGATATTGATGGGGGGAGGAAAAGAAATATGCACTCCCGCTCATTATTTTAGCCCTGCTCCGTGAACCCAAATCCCAGCATTTATGAACCTAAGAGAATCCAGATGATCGAAGTGTGAAACCGTATATCGTCGATTATCATCTCCTGCAGTCGCCTGAATTCTGCTGTATTTCCTCAGATGTATTTCAGCAAGCTGTGTCTAAAATGTCCACATGCATTCATAAACTGTATATAAAAGATGGACATGACCACACACATTTGCGTCCATATTTCATAGTAAAATTATATGTGATGGCAAGTTTGTCTAGAAACGGGAAATAAAATGAATATGTGACTCTTCATAGTGCAATTACAGCTGGCATGAGGGTAGAAATAAGTAAAAGAGACAAAAAAAAATTTACCTGGCTGTAAAAATGTTTATTTCTGCTTTAAATCAGACATTTTAGCATGGAGCCTGCATTAGTTGACTTGATTTCAGCGCTAGCGTGACGTGGCCGTTTGATGAACTGTAGCAGAGCTGTCATTACTGAAAGTGTAATTATGAATGACTGCATAGGATCCAGGGGCCCCTGAGGAAGTCATATTAACAGGGAATCTGCTTCGTTTGATGACAGAAGCAGCTTGACCGGCCTGCAAAGTGTTCACACTGCTGAACGCTGTTCTTTACTCGAAGCTTCTTTTTACAGTCATGCCTTATACTAGCCTCCTGCGTACAGGATTTCCCCACAGTAAAAGCAAAAATGCAAGCACTCACAACTGAGAAAGCGTTAGGGGCATGTCTCAAGGTCCAGGAAAAGATAATATGGCTCTTATGGTTCATGCCATGACTAATCTTCTGTTTTTTAAGAGAGGAGCTAATAATCTTCATCAAAGAGAGACAGTTATTCCTGAAAGGCTCGTAACGCAGACGCAGCAAACTGTGGATGTGGTCTTCCTTTGACTGCACACACTGTGGGACATTGAAAACCATATGCCATACATCGATATTGATATATGTGTGTTTTCCTTGCTTTGGAAATCACTTGCCATTGGCTTGTTCTCTGGGACCTCCCATGTCTATGGATAAAAGCCAGCTTGCCTGCTGTGTGTGTTGGGACCATTACTCCGACTTTATGTGTCCTATCGTGTATGCACATCTGAGCGCCTTAGACATCCTTCTCCAGCTTCCTCTTATCCTTGAGATAATTTTGCATCATGTAAACACGGCAATAGTCTGGCGACCTGTCGAGGGTGTACCCTGCCTTTCTCACAATGTCAGCTGGGACAGACACCAGTCCCCTCACGACCCTGAATTGGATAAGAGGAAGAAGATGGATGGATAGTTTTGTATTTAGAGTCATAATAGGTTTCCCTCTCTTATTTCTGTTATTCACTGTTCATGTCCAGAGGATATTATCTGTGATCAGTCAACAAGCTGCTAAAGCTCACCCCTGATAACCATATTCTGCAGATCCAGAATTTATTTACATTGGCTCAGTCTTTGTTTTTTTGTTTTTTTTTATCTTTGTTTCAGATTTTAGTGTGGGTCATTTTTAATTAATTTAATTTATACCTCCATTCATAAATTAAAGAAGAGCAACACTCACTAAAGAGTTGAAATTACTGCTTAGTCTCTTGAATGTCTTCTGACTCCCACTATCTTCGTCAAGTAAGATAGCGTCAAAGGTCATTATTGATTAAGCTGCTCATTTGTGACTCTATTTAAAGATCTGTTATGTTATCTATAGTAAGCCGATATCTGCAATCGTTTCAACAGTTTTAAAAAATTGGTCTTTATGTAAAAGGCAACAAATCATGTCATTGTTATGCTCAAACCAAAGAAAATATGCTTTGCATTTTTATTTAAAAATGACTGAAGCAATGAATTGATTATTGCATTTTTGTCAATATAATAATTCTGTCAGCTCCAGTTAAGACAGTCACAATGAGCTGCACAGGTTTCTGGCCTCCTTCTGACCACTGACTAATGATACTTCAGTCTCACCTTCACCCTGCTGTTTCTCTCCTCCTCTCCACTGCTGTTTTTCCCTTATGAAAACAGGAAGAGGGTGTGTTTGAAGAACCAGAGCCTGAGGAGTTAAGTCGTTCACCACTGACCGACCATAGTCTTTATGTCATGTGTGTATGCATGCAAGGAAAATTAGTTACAGGGGTCCCCTGAATGGTTTGCCCGTGTTTCTTCAACTCTTCAGAAATCTGCAGTATTTGCTTTGGGAACTGTGCCCCACAGGCAACATCCTAAGTTTTCTGTAAATGGCATGCTCTCCGAAGCATGTTGCTGCAAGTTGCTCTTGCACACACGACTGAATTACTGACTCACATGCAAAGTGTGAGCAGGTATCTCTGTGCTTACATAGACATTTTTCTCCAGTTATACAGTACATCATTCACCACACTATATTCTCTGTATAAGTCCAGCGGCGCAACTCTTGCTCCGGGCAAGCGTTGGGCTTCTGCACAGTTGGAATGTGCAGCATCGCAGGAGGGGTGCCAGCCTGGCAAAATCTAGTCTGGTGGGGATTAGAAGTGAGCTGTGCCTCATCTCTTTCCCTCCCAGCAGGAGCTGTCACGTCAGCATAGGACTCCTTCCACTGAGCTTCACTCCGATTGGGTGTAGGGCAGGGGCCAGCGTCAGGTCACACCATTGGCTTTCTGCAGCTTTCTCAGCCCACGCCTGAGCAACAAAAGAAAAGAAGAGCCACAAGACTGAGGGTGCTCTCTTCATTGCTATTGGACTGTAACCGTTAGGCCCTCTAACTAGAATCTGGATAGTTTTTGAACAATTTAACTGCAGTTACCACAAAGTTGCCAAAGTTTCATGCAGCATGTAATTTTCTGATTAAATGACATAGTGTAGCTGGTCGTATTTAGTATGATAAGATGTTCCCCTGTGAGAAGTCAGTGAGCCTCCCTCCTCTGCTCCCTCATGGTGCTTGTTAGCTGAGGAATTTGGTGTGTCTGTCCATGGACTACAGTGGTCAGACAGATACAGAAATGGAATGAGAACCATGTGGAAAATCTTCTTAGTTATGCAAGGGGAGGCGAAATGTAGGAACAGAGTTAATGTGCATCTTGAGGATACCGCTGAGGTTTAATTTACAGTATTTTGTGGCAGTGTCAGATTTTTTTAAAGTTAGCTGAGCTCCGTCCAGGCAGCACGTCTGGCAATTTAAAAAGTTGAAATGTTGATATATATATATATTTTTTTTTTTACATTTGTCTGCAAATGAATGCTGTATAGAAGAATGAAGTAAGAATATATGGGCTGATCTGCAGAAGCAGCTGGCTGTAACTTCAGAGGCTCTCAGTAACGACAGGCAGCAGCTGGATGACAGAAAGGAAGTCTCAGCGTCTGCCTTTGAGACCTGCTTCTGACTCAGAAATGAGTCTGATCGGTGTAGTGTCTCCTGAACAATAGCCACAGTGGTGGCCAAGCTATTAACAGAATGGTGCCCGGCTGGGCCAAGTGCTGGCTGCCTCTCCTCTACTATATCCACACTTACAATATAATGCTTCCTGTGAAATTTGTTATGAAGACTATAAATCTTTCCAAGTGTGTCTCTCATTTCCTCTTTTAGCTGAGCAGCTGGGATGATCTGAGTTCCTCTGTCCCCTTTTCCTATGCCAGCGCAGCAAGATATGTTTTGGGAGCCTTTATCAGCTGCTTAACAACTCCAAACCCAAGATGCCAAGTTCCTGCAATGTGCTTGTTCACTGTTTTGGCTCATAAGTTGCTTATGTTTGCTCTTATTAAGAGTCTGTGAGAGACTAAACTCACGGCTAAAGTCTGATAATATGCAGTCCTGCTCAGTGGACCATACAACCCAGTTTAGCCATGATAGCCCAGGATAGCACGATGGCATTTTTAAGTCAGCCAGGTAACTAATTTAGCCCACACTGAATTGTCCCAGCAATTGTCGCATGGGTTGCCAATACATTTTACTCAGATCTTCACTGCCCCTAGATAATGAATCTGCCGTGAGTTTAATTATTGTCTCAATTCTTCACTTTTCCTCACATTTTTGTTTTTCATTGAAATATTCAAACAACTATCAGATGGATTGCTATAAAATTGCAGCATATTACTTAAAATCTAAACACTTTTAAATTTAAAATTCTTCTTCTCACATACAAGATCTTGAATATTCAGGCCCCATCAAGATCTTGCAGTAGCATATCACGCCAATAAAGCACTGCGGGCTTACTTGTGGTTCCCAGGGTATTTAAAAGTAGAATGGGAGGCAGAGCCTTCAGCTATCAGGCCCTTCATCTGTGGAAACAGCTACCAGTTTGGATTTGGGACATAGACACCCTCTCTATTTTTAAGATTAGGCTTAAAACTTTCCTTCTTGACAAGGCTTATAGTTAGAGCTGGATCAGGTGACCCTGAAACTTCCCTTAGCTATGCTGCAATAGGACTAGGCTACACTCAGTGCATCATGAGCTATGATGCACTGAGTGTTTCTTTTCATTCTCTCTTTTTACTCTGGTTATACATCACTCTCCATTTAATCATTAGCTATTATTAATCTCTGGCTCTCTTCCACAGCATGTCTTTCTTCCTGTCTCTTCTCTCAGCCCCAACCAGTCTGAGCCTGGTTCTGCCTGAGGTTTCTTCCTATTAAAAGAGAGTTTTTCCTTCCCACTGTCGCCAGGTGCTTGCTCATAGGGGGGTCATTTTGACTGTTGGGTTTTCTCTGTAATTATTGTATTATCTTTATCTTTATCTTAGAATATAAAGTGTCTTGAGGCGACTGTTTATTGTGATTTGGCGCTATGCAAATAAAATTTAATTTAATTTAATTTAATTCTCACTGTCATCAAGTGCTTGTACACAGGGGGTTATCTGTTGTTGTTTTCTCTATATGAAGCACATTGAGGTGACTGCTGTTGTGATTTGGTGCTATATAACTAAAATTGAATTGACTTTGCAGTTATTTCACTGTAACAGCTGGCCAGAGCTAGCCAAAGGTTCACATATCCTGTGAATATCTTATTATCTAGTAGCTGGATTGGCCTAGAAGTGGGTACAAGACTTTTCCTGAAAACCACCATCAGGCTGATGTTATTGTCCTTTGTCTGCTCACAGAATGAATTTCCAATAAATTTGATATGAATAACACAGCAATATAGCTTATTTTATTGCTACAAGGCATTCACACAATGCTTTTCATTCTGTACACACATCATTTTCTCTGTCACACACACAGACACTAGTGACACACCTTAATTTGAAACTTTTTCTCTAGGTTAAGGTTAACAAATGTTAGCATAATAACACACTAAAAGAAGATGCCAAACATCATAGCTGCTAAATGTCAGCAGGTAACTGCATGTAACACATAACTGCAAATTCTTGGCTTGCTTTCTTATGCTGAAATTGAAAATCTTCCTGTAATTGTTCCACCAAAGTTCTGATTTTTTGGGGTTGCTTCTACCTTTTTATTGCTCTCATTTAGGCAGTCTTTTAAAGGTGAGGGGTCAAACCTGAGTAATGAAATCTATAGCCTGTAGTGATTGCAGTGTAGACCTGTTGACCCGGGCGTTGTCTAAGTCTCTGCCTCAGGTTCAGTAGAGTGACAGGTTGATGTTAGTGTGGTCAGTGGTGCTCCATCACTTGCTGCTCTCTGAGGAATGTTACAGTGCCTGGAAGGGGCCCTGAAAAGCCACAGTGTCTAAAGTTAAAGTGTGACATAAATTTTACTAAATTCCTTCTGATGTGGTCGTTTATGTAGCTGTACAACAAAGGAGTTTGTATTGTAACAGTGTGTCGTGATGTGTCTTTACTCTGAGAAACCTGCATGTCTGTCTGTATTAATAAGTATCAATATCTGCTGATTTATAAAGAGTTTAAAGACCAAACATAAAAGAAAAGTACAGGTCTTTCTTGGGCCAGCAAGCACAATTTATCCCCTCAGAGATTTATTTTGAATTTTTTTCTGAGGAGGTTCCTGAGGATAGCCTGCCCACCTGAGACATCCTTTGTGTCCACTTAAATGAAAAAAAAACCAAAAAAAAACTTGCTTTTGCCTTGATGCACTGAACTTTTTTTTTTAATAGCGCCTAAGAGTGCCATCATGAGGGGAAACTTTCAGTCGCATGGGAGGTCATGCTGTTTTTGACATCTATCCATAAACAATGTCCAACACAATAGACCTTAGGCATAACACAGTTTCTCAGACGCCAACAGCGCTGTCTCCCAGTTGGCCAGTTGACCACAGAAGAGTTCA
Organism: Andinoacara biseriatus; assembly: GCA_015108635.1. Taxonomy (NCBI): domain Eukaryota; kingdom Metazoa; phylum Chordata; class Actinopteri; order Cichliformes; family Cichlidae; genus Andinoacara; species Andinoacara biseriatus. The sequence continues at coordinate 33,011 of VUQJ01000041.1, forward strand.
GTCTCCAGACCCTGTGTGGTTTCCTCTGCTTGGCCAAGGAGGATACTTCACTACCTCCTGTTTACGCTATACACTGGAGGCCTAAGAAAGTGATGATGACTTGTGGAAAGAAATAT
>VUQJ01000045.1:2859-16301 GCA_015108635.1 Andinoacara biseriatus
GTGTCTACTGAGCAGGGCACTGGCCCACATTCAGACTGCTCTTCATTCCCCGAGTGACTAACGCATCCACAACAACAGGAAAGTTAATGGAACGGTGGGCGACGCCGTCCCACCAGTGCCCCAAATACCAGGTACACGTGGTGGTTACTGCAGCTAAGTAAAAATAGTGTCATGAATATTTGATGACGCCTCTGCTTTGAGCTACTTTTTTTCTTTTTAAAGTAAGCAGAGATGCAGAATATAGAACCGTATCCATCAGTATAATAAGTGTGACTCACTGCCGGCGACACAAGCTGGAAAAGTTCTCCAAAGCAAATCTATCAGCACACATTTGAGTTTATTTTAGCTTTGCAGTGGCAGCTACTGTGGATTGAAGTTGCAGAGTGGATTTCTGTTTACAGATCAATTTTTGATCTGTAAATCTGAGTCTGATGAGTCGGTGTAACATTTGAATATGATCGCCACAATTATTGGATGAGCATAACATTTAAAGCTGCAGAGAATTACTGATTAACTAAGTATTACGTATTGCATGGCTCTGGAAAAGGATATTTTATAGTTATGAAGAGCAAAACTATAATTTTGGATGTGGATGGGAAATTTAAACTCAAGGTGAAGCTAAAAGCTTCGGTTGTTCCTTTTTTTTGTATTTCAAAAAGTAAAAAAATGTGAATGTGTATTTCTGCCTGTACATTATATGGTTATGTACAAGATATTCATATTGAAGCTGTCTGTATGCATGTGTATAGATGGGTTTATGATATATACACATAAGAATGGATGTGTTGGTTCATTTTAAAACTTGATGATTTAACAGTGATCTGCTTTTTCTAAATACATTTCTGCCTTTACTTATTTGCTTCTGTGAATTTCTGTGATAAAAACCAGAAAACTCATTTAGTGCTCAACAGACGTTGTTATTGCACGTAAAATACAAACATACACAAACAACATTGCAATCCTGAATTCTTCAGAGGTTTATTGTTAACAGAGGTGTGAATCATGTAGATTGAGACGTTAGAATGTTTCTGTTTTCACTGCAGTTATAAAATAACTGGGAATCCAGGTCAGCCCGTCTGCGGGCCTGATCAGTGGATGGATGCACTTTCATAACTCTAATACCTTTTGGTATAATGAGAATGAAGTCACAGTGCACAATGAAAAAATGCAGTTTAATTTTTTTAATGAAAAACAGAAGGGGGGGGGGGTACATTCATGTGGAGCACAGTAACATATACCATACATGGCAGTATGCTTTTATTTTTTCTTCTTTTTAAATCCATTTTCCTGCATTTCAAAGAGGTCGGCCTGTGCGGCACACATGCACTAAAGAAAAGATTTACCACCCTTTACGTGCTCAGGAAAGTTTTTCATTTATTGACAGGATTGATTTGTTCAGGAACACGTCTAATTCTAGGGGAACACATCAAATGCTGAGGGAGCACGCTGACACATGATCAATAAAGTCACCTGCAGTCATTTTGGAACATACGGTACACGAATACATAAATATGATTATTGCATCATGCAGAAAACTAGTTTCAGAAAAGATTCGATGGAATTCACATTAACAGGACTCCAGTATTTCAGATTCACCTTGATGAAACATCAGCTGATTAGATTGCAAATATTAGTTTTAATTTCCATTTTTAGAATGGGATTTTAATTACTCTTTAACTCCACTTACAAGATTTTTTGTTGCCGATAATCCAAAAAAAAAAAAAAATCGTTACATTTAAAGACTTATTTCAGCGACTTTGTTTAAATGAACCAAATGAAGTGAATCTCATCCAGGAATCACTTTGAACAGAAGTGAACACTAACCTCTGCAGTTTAACATACACAGTATTATGAGATAACAATATCTAAGTGCAGTCATTATTTTGGCACAGTTTCAGATATTAAGTGGTCACTCACTTTGCTGTTCATTGTAAATACACAAACTACCACAACAGGTATAATTACCTGCATACAACAGTGTCTATTTCACAGGGACGGTAAGACGAGTAGGGCTGAGCAATAAAGCAATAATGATAATTACCACAACAGTGAGAAAGTACATCAAAAGTACTCAATGCAAGGTCTTGAGTAAATGTAGTCTATGAAAAGGGGGGAAAATAAAGTGTACAGAGAAAATAAATCACCTTTATTTGGAAATGTATATGCAGCAGACTGCAGTGTGAAGAGGAATATACGCTCACCTAAAAACACAATTTGGCAAATAGTCTGACCCAAAATATGCAACCCATCATTTTTAAAAAGACCCTGAAAGCAGGACCCAACAGCTCATTTGTGCACCTTGCTATGATCCATGTTTCATGGTGATAGCACCGTCTACTGGGAGAAATATAATGGAAGCAAATATGAAAGAAGATGCCGAGCTGGGAAGTCCACAGAAGGGGCGGATGCTTAAGTTGGAAAACATATAACATGCAGACCACTCAAACCAGTAATGCCGACTTTTCCATCATCTTTTTTTCTTCATTATCACACCAAAAGCTGTTCGTTCGGAACCAGCGAGCTCTCAGTCTGTTCTCCAAACCTGCACCAAACAGAAGCAAAACTGTGTCCGTGGCTCCTGGGAAGAGTTATTAGTTATAAAAGACGCTTCCTGACCCGCTGCAGTCACTGAGGAACACAGTGACTGATCGAAACCTTCTGACTCCACCGATAAAAAAAAATACACAATTTTAGTTTGGCTTAAATTCTGCAGCCTCTCAAACATCTCTGCTTTTTTAAAAAGGAACACAAAACATGGCCGAAGTCAAACTTGGGAAGTAGGCAGCTGGTGAGGAAAAATTGCCAGAAAGGCCCAAAAGTTCAGGTTCAGGTTGCAGAATATTCATCTTTAGGATGTTGAAAATTGACAGCGCACAACCGTATTACTAAAGAGAGAAAAAAGAAGATCTGCTCAGCAGATCCACCGCTTTCCTTCGACTCTTCTCCTGAAGGTAGTGTGACTGATGTGAAGTTCAGTATTCGTTCTCTTTGAGGACACGTTGTAACTTCACTTCCATGTAGTGATGACGCAGCGACAGCAACATCGCTAGAAGAATCCAGAGGTGCACATGGAGACGAGCTCCAGATTTAAACTCAAATCAAATAAATAAGTTCTTATCATGGCTTTTGCTTCCAGGACCTTTTGATCAGAACTCATTGGGTTTCTTTATTGGTATATTGTTAATGTAAATCTCAATTCAAACTACACTTTCCAGCCTTTATTTGGCTTCTTGTTCACTGGGACCCTTTTTGAACAGCTGTGCATTTTAAAGCTTGCCTCCATTTAATTTTACACATTGCATCCTGGGGTCTTATATTTAATCACTTAGTGCATGATTGATTTAAAAAAATAATAATTTAATAAGTAACATCACTCGAGAACTAACAAAACATAACAAATATTGTGATAAATATCATTATTGCACGGTCATTTTATTTTCAGATTGCTCAGCAAACCTTTAGCTTATAATCATCCACAGTCTTTGTACTGTATAGTGCAGTCCACACAGACACGTTTTATCAGGAGGGATTGCATGCATGGAGCTGGTATTGACAAAGGAAACAGTCAAGTAGGTCACCCCATCCTTGCAGATTCACAGTATTAAGAGATTTCAAAGGATAAATGATCTACAGTAGAGGTCCAGTTTTATTGCCACTGTTTGTCAAACAGACCTTCGCTGTCCTCGCGCTTGTGCCCTGTTGACGATATCCTGGTACATTTTGGACCTGAGAAACCGTGGGTAGGAGTCTTTCTCCATGAGGCTGTAGATTTTTCCTTGGACTTCATTGAGGCTGGTTGGGTTGGGATCTGTCAGGCTCTGCTTTGTCCTCTCCCTGGTACGGTAGTCAATGTTAATCTGCAGGGAAGAGTAACTCGCTTCAGTTTGTGTGTGAGCATCACTCGTGGGTTTGTGTTATTCAGAGCTAAATTATAAGCTGAGCCCTGCAGCAGTTCTGGAGGTTGATGGAAGAAAACCCTAAAGAATTAGTAAATACTGACTCTTATACATGCTTCCTTATTTTACAGTCATTAGAGGTGCATCTTAATTCTATAGGTCCTGCCAAATTTTGGTAAATTCTGAGACGATGAACAGGATTTTTCTTCAATTTTTCCCGTCTGTGATCTCTGATGGTGGTTTTCATTGTAAGATGCTGTGAGAAACAAAAGGTGGAGGTCGCAGGGATGTTTCAAGCAAGAATTCATTGACTCCTGATATCAACCCTTTATTTTCTGTTTCCTGCTATCAGTGGGAACTGTGAGTAATTCTAACTGGCAGCATTTGTTGGAATTTTTGCGGTCATCCAACAGACAGCGAATGTGGGTGAAGAGCTCAAAGATCCATCAGCTGCTGAGGGCACCCTTTCTCCTCGTCTCTCTTCTGCTTCCAGCTGCTCCTCTTGGGAATCACCACAGGAGATGATCTGTCTCCATCCCACCCCATGCCTTGCATCATCTTCTGTCACACTAACCCCATGCATGTCCTTCCTCATTACATCCATGAACTCCATCACTCCATCCTTTGTCCAGTATATCCACTATCTACTGTATACATGTCCAACCATGTCCTTGTCTCTCTAACTTTGTCTCCAAACTGCTTGACCTGAGCTCATGTACACATTTCTAATCCTGTCCTTTCTGGTCACTCCCAATGAAAATCATCATCAGCTCTGCCTCCTGTCTTGTTGTCAGCTCCACTGTCTCCAAATCAGGCACCACCATCTTGTAAAGCTCCCCTTTCACTCCTCTCCACCCACTCACTGTGCCTGCACTCTCTTCTCCACCTCTCCTGCTCACTGTCCATTACTTTGGATGGTTGAACCGGAGGTATTTAAACTCATCCACCTGTTCTTTGCATTTTCACATTTCTGCCCGTCTCCCTCTTATTCATGCACACGTATTGCATCTGATTTTCATTCCTCTTTTCTTCAGAGCATACCCCCCCCCCCTCCACTACAGTTCACAGTGTCACATTAAACTCCATGGAGACTCCTGCCTGACCTCCTCTGTCAACGTGTCCTACACCACAGTGTCGCCCAGACAAATGGATTTCGTACATGGAGCGAATCAAACAAGAACTACTGTAACAATAATTATTTCTGTAATTCTCTTATTTTTGAAAGAGATCGCGTCTCACACAACTATATGGTACTACTACTCTTATTACTTCTAGCCTACTACTATCCTGCTACTGTGATAAAAACAATGTATTTCCTTTGTTTGGGTGGAAGCAGCATTTTTATTTCATTCTGACTCAAGTCAGTGGAAGAATGCATTAGCTCACCTCTCTTGGTGCCTGAACCTCAATGAACTCCTTAAATATCTTGTTGGCTTTCGACACCAGCTTAGCTGAGCTCTTGATTTTTTTGTAGTCTTCACAGGCCATCCAAAACTCAATGTTCTCATCACTGAACTCTGACTTGAGAAATGTCCGGAAAGCTGCCAGCCCATCTGAGAAGAACAAATGAATCCAAAAGTTAAAAAAACCCAAAAACATATACGACTCCCATTTCATGACTATAGAGTCATGTGATAATGCCCATTATTGCATGTTGCACACAAGCAGGAAATATAATAATCCTATATAAATGGGAGAAAAATACACACACGAAGAGAAAACGTTTGTCAGCCGGGATGAGTGAGTAATTAATGTGCTCCCTGCTGACGTTATGAAAAGTAGGGCATGTTTTTCTATGTGCCCGTGTCATGTTGACATGTCATTTCCACCCTTTCTGCTGTTTACCTCTTAACACGGGGCAAAGCATGTTTTATGCATATACTTTTCTTGATTGGCTTCCAACAACACTGTAGGCTCACTGCGGAGCTCTGTGAACCCATTAGAATTATCTTCTCCTCTAAACCACGAGAGTTTTGATGGTTTTCCAGTAAAAAAAACTCAATTAAACCAAATGAGACAAAAAAAATTTACACCTACATATTTTTTTGATATGAGCAAAATTTATCTATATGGCCCTTTTTAAGACAAGAAACCAGTCACAAAGTGCTTTTCAATATCAATAAAATAAGAACAGCTAATACAAGGTCAAAATGAAGACACATGAACCAAGTAAAACAACACAGAACACAAAAATCAGCCTGAACGTCTGAACACATATTTAAGCTGTTTTCTGAAGAGTTCCACAGTCAAATTTACTGAGAGAGAACGTGAACTTTGAGTTTTCAGATGGATCCGTGGGATCACAAGAAGACCTCAGTCTAAGGATCCATCTTGGAGAACAGGGAAGAGTTGTTCAACAGTATAAGTAGGGGGCTCACCTGGTCAGGCCACAAAAGTAAGAACCAAAACTTTAAACTGAAATCTAAATATTGGCGTATGTCATGTTATGATATGCTGTATTTTAAAGTGTGTATATATTGTCCGTGTTCTCGTCAGTTCCTTGTTGTGTCGTCATCATTGGTTTCCCTCTGCTGTGTTTTCCTGTCTGGGTCCCGCTGGCCTTTTCCAGCTTTGTTTTGCTCTGTGCCTTCCAGTAATAAAGGTTTCTGAGTTTTAACGCTGCCTCTCAGGTCCTGCATTGGGTGCTCAACCTGCCTGACACAGCAGCTCCTGACAGTGAGCAGGAGACGTGGATGATATTATTTCCTCATTATTGAGAAAACTGATACAAGCTTAACTCTGTGCTGACCAATGAAAAGCACAGAATTTCTAAGAATGACTTTTTCTTTGAATTAAGACTCCAAAAGCAGTTTGGAGCATCTGGAAGTGATAAAGACACTGCAGGTCTGCTGGGGCTAAAGCAGTCACTGCAGAGTCAAATGTTGCCCTTTGGAACTTGCCATGATATAATAATAATAATAATAATAATAATAATAATAATAATAATAATAATAATGTGTTAGACTGGAATCTCAGCTAAGATGCAAACTAAGACCCTAATATGTTATGTTTGAAAAGCAATTGCTTGTCAACGTTTAAATTGTTCCCGTTCTAACAAGCATATTTGAACCGTGCACGCAGTTTGGGCGCCTCGATTGTCACAGTCACAGTCACGAGAACGCATCCAGGTGAAATACACAGTTCATCCTTTTAAAACAAATTAAGGTTAGTTCCCTACCAAAGGAACATTCAGCATCCTGTTCCTATCGATTTGGCATCTCTTATGTAATCCAAGTGTGTGTGTTTGTGTGTGTTCATGTACATGCTTGGTCAATTGAAACAGGATGCGCAGGTGTATCACGCTCCCTGTGTCTGGGGAAAGCCTCTGGTTTTCCCTGGGCAACATTCTTCCAATGTGTTATGTCATAACCTCAATTTGAGCAAAGCTGTTCAAGTGAGCGTGACTTTGTTACATTCAAGGCTCCCGTTTGTTCGCCCAATGTGATGGAGTTTAACACTCTGAGCAACGAAAGAAACTGAGGCTTTGGAATCTAACAAATGTTTTGCAAAATTTATACTAATTGTTACGGCTGCGTGCCGTGATGTTTTAGTGCGCGTTGGATCGCAGTCTCGCTCATACTCTCTCGCTACCCGGCACGGGCTGAACCACCTGTTTCCACTTCCAGGTAATGAGACAGAAGGTATAACGAGCGGAGAGTGAGCGGAGGTGTGGCTCAGGTGTGTGTTACTCCTAGTGGAGGGTGATTTCCTGCTGGCTGACAGCAGACGTGTCCGGGGTTCCAGAAAAGTGGGTTTTTTGTTGCGGGGCGGGATTGTAGTGTTTTTGGAGCGGTCTGCTTTTACCCCCTTAGCCAGGCAGGTGTGCCAGGCAGGTGTGGCCATTGTTTTAGCTGTGTGCATTTTCCTGTCACTCTTCCGGTGCGCCCGCACCTCCTAGACTAGCACAATGTAGGCAGATTTTTGACATGACAGTTAACATGTGAAGGATGAGGGGGACGACTCACCCATCACTGGGGGTCAGGTCATATGATTAAATCAAAACACATGTTTTACATGTGTTCTGCAGACTCGAGAATTCGACCCCGTCTTTCATGGTGGGTGTTGGACTTCACTGGGCCGCCTGTTGTCACTGATTCAATTCATAATTTTTATGGACAGAATTTCTGGGCGTAGTCAAGTAGTGGAAGACTTCGACCTTTGCAGCCTCAGAATCTCGTCTCTGCTTTTTGTGGATAATGTGGTCCTGTTGGCTCCATCAGGTGGTGTCCTCCAGCCTGCACTGGCGTTGTTTGCAGTGTGAAGAAGTGAGTGTGAGAATTAACACCTCTACGTCTGAAAGAACAAGATTTCGGATACAAGAGGCAGAAATTAGCTTCCTCCAAAGGTTGGCTGGGCTCTCCCTTTGAGAGAGTGAGGGGTGCAGTCATTCGAGAGCGGCTCAGAGTAAAGTCTTTACTCCACATCGAAAGGAGCCAGTTGAGGCGGTTCAGACACACTAAGATGCCTCCTGGGAATGTCCTACCATGGGAGGAGGCCGTGGGGCAGACCCAGGACACGCTGGACAGAATATCTCTCTGGGCTGGTCTGAGTACGCCTCGGTGTGCCCTCGTATAAGCTGGGGGAGGCTGCTGGGGATGGAAAATGGATGGATGGTGTTTTGCTCCTAACTGTCTTTGCTCTGGAACAAATTTGTCGACTCGGGTAGCATTAGACAAACCCACAAAGCTTGCAGATGTGTGTAGGGTCACACATATTATGGGAGTTTCCCAGGAGAAACAGCAAAGTGGGAGCGAGATGTTATTGAAATGCTGAAGAAACCCTGAAAAAACAGGGTTGTTGGCGGCTAGCAGTCAGTTTTGAACCTTTCGCATCTACAAGCTCCGTTTTGGAGCCACAACCAAAGATCTTGCTATGAATCGTTCATTTTGGTTTTCTTTTCTCTGGAACAGTCCAAAGTACAGTACAGTGGACTTCCATCTGAAGGCCTCCAATCCCAAAAAAGAGGAATTCATGTCAGACACCCAGCTGAAGCATTCGCCTTATCCATTTTATTTTAAAATACTAAGTGTGACATTTGATCAGCAAGCACAGTAAAAAGGGAGTTGATAATAGGTGAACTTAAAAGAATTAATGTGATGATGAACACTAATGTTTTCCAGTAGTAAAACCACTTGGTTATAATTTAGACTTTCATTAATGACCAAATATCCACCAATTCAAGCTAAACTGTGATTACAGCCTCTCTGAATTTGAGATTAGGCTTAAAACTTTCCTTTTTGATAGAGTTTATAGTTAGGCTGATCCTGAACCCTCCCTTAGTTATGCTGCTATAGGCCTAGGCTGCTGGGGGGGGGGGGGGGGGTATGATGCATTGAGTGTTTTTTTTTCTCTCTGGCTTTCTTCCACAGTCCTGTCTCTCTCTCTCAGCCCCAACCGGTCACAGCAGTCCCTCCCTGAGGTTCTGCAAGAGGTTTCTTCCTGTTAAAAGGGAATTTTTCCTTCCTACTCTCACCAAGTGCTGCTCATAGGGCTTTTGATTGTTGGCGTTTCCTCTTTAATATTATGGGGTCTTTACCTTACAATATAAAGCACCATGAGGCGACTGCTGTTGTGTTTTGGTGCTAATTGAATCGAACTGAATTGAATTGAAGGATGGAGGAATGATGTATGAAAGGAGGTTTTAGAAGAAAGGGATGAAGAAAATAATTTGGGGGCAGAGAATGGAGGAAGGAATGAAAACCTATTAATGAAAAAGAAGACTAGCAGGAGGTGAGAGAGGAATAAGAGGATGAAGGGTGGAGCAGGGGTCCAGGTGCAATGTGTTAGGTAGACTAGATTTCCTGTCCCTCAGGTAGAACTACATCAAGTACTCCTCAGTGTTAAAATAATTAGCACCAGTGTTTCTGGCCCTATAAAACTGAGTGTGTGAAAGTGAGGAAGTGAGAACAAGCTGCCACTGTCTCCTCGTGCCTCGCACCTTCCAGATACCACCGACTGGCTGCTGTAGGAAAACATAAAAACTCATCTCCTGAGCTTTGCCATGTGATGCTTGGCGTGAAAGAGAGTAGCTGATGCTGACGAAAGGCCCGTTAACACCCGGCGACGGGATTTAGTATCAGAACAAACTGCTCGCGTTGTGGAAAATCGCTCACTTTGCTTTTTTTTTTTTTAAACTGAATTAATTTTGTTCAGCAGATCATTAATTAACACACGCAGACAAATGACAATGACAATTTTACAGGCTCAGAGGTGTGTGTGTGTGTGTACAAACATCACCTTCAGACACACACTTCAGAACTGATGACATCTGCTGTGACTGGAGACACACAAACACACTCTCCTGATGAAGAAACATACCATCACACTGCTGCAGGTGCACATAGTGCGACGGTGCTGCTCAGCAGAGAGGAGCAGGCCACTTTTTCTGTATATTTGAACAGTTTCTGCTGCTTATCAGGGTCCGGTCATGGGGCAGCAGTTGTAAGCAGAGATGCCCAGAGATACCTCCCACTTCCCTGCCTCCCCCAACTCTTCTGGTTGGACACAGAAATTCCCAAGTCCACTTAGAGACGTAAAACAATCATGACTCTGATTGCAATAACTGCAGACAAGAAAAAAAAGACACCTAATCTCTCCAGCATATCCCAGGTCTGCTACTATTCAGAGATGCTTGAAACACTAATACACCCAGGAGGCACGCTAACCACCTAAATTGACTCATCCAGTTTCAGAGTTACATTTTAGGGTTGCCAGACTCACGGCCATACAGGGAGAAGAGACCGACATCACCTGCCAGACAGGTATCAGTTATTGGCTTTAACTGCTGTGCACAGCTTTCTCGTGTACGCTCTAGTCCACACAAACCCTTCAAACAATCCACTAAAAGTTAACATGGAAACTGGTTTAGCTTATATTACATTTAGTCAAGCAAAATAATACGTTAAAGCTGTTCTAGTAGAACACCCTGCAGCCAGCTCAGACACTGCTGCCTCACAGACCTGAAAATCACCTATTTGTAGTTTGGAGGTTTTAATAAAACTGATTAGAATACAAAATTATTTTTTTTTTCTTGCACATATTCTCTCTCTCACAGGCTCAGTGTTTGTGCAGGACATTTCATTAAAGTACGAAAAGACCTTGGATCGTTTAAACTAAATAAGGAAATTTGTGCTGCATTACAATCAGGCTTATCATCATTGGAGGAATTCTCAGTGCAGAGAGATATCAAGATCCAGAAGAATGAGATACCATCTCACAGCAATGTGTGACCAAGCTGGTGACCAGCATGAGGAGGAGGTGTCAGGCTGTTGTGGCTGTGTGTGGTTCTTCCACATGCTGCTGAGGCCCCTGTTTGTTAAATGAACAAATCTCTCTTGTTTCTTCAGACTTCAATCATCAAATTCAATAAACGACACCAAAAAAGAGTCAAGAGCAGAAGAAGCTGTTTGGCATTGGCAGGTTTTTCACTGGTGCAACCCAAAAATGCATTTTCCTTACAAATGTGGCACCATTTAAGGGGAATAAACAGACTTGGTGTCAAGAAGCATTGTTACAACGAAGAAATAACACAAATTTCCTGACTTTTTGTGCTAAGTTTAGTTTACACAGATCAGCCCTGTTTCCTCTGATGGGGAATTTTTGTATCTGGTTTCCTTAAGAATCGGGGCCCTAATACTGTGATGTAAAGTACTAATTAAATTTAAAACAAAACAAAATGAGCGAGAACGAGATGCAGCGGAGATCTACAGCTGGACTCCCACATGAGATGTTGGGGGTCAAGGTCACCATTTTCCTGCCTGAGCTGCAGGGACATGACATCTTGCCATCATTCATCATTTACCAACTACAACTGCAGCTCCTTCCAGGCTCTGGCAGCACGCCGGCGGCTCACTCAGGCTGCTGTCAGACGCTGTCAGGGTTTTGCATTGTTTATTTTTCTATCCAGTACAGCAGGAGACACCAAGCAGAAAGAAGTTAGAAGGTATTCCAAAAAAAAAGGTTGATATTTATTTAAATTGAAAAATAAATTGTGATGATGGTGCATTCAGGCACTAGTTAGAAACCTAAAGTAATTTATATTGTTAGAATTGTTATTAGAACCCTGATCCAAAAATTTGGGACACTGTAAAATGTAAATGAAAACAATGCAATTATTTGCAAATATCATGAACCCATATTTTAATCATAAAAATCATACCAAATGTTTAAACTGAGACATTTTACGATCTCATTTTGGATTTGATGGCAGCAATACATCTCAAAAAACTTGGGACTAAAAAGCTGGAAAAGTAAGTGGCACTAAAAAGAAACAGCTGGAGGAACATTGAGCAACTAGTTCACTGGCAGCAGGTCAGTAACATGATTAAGACACTCTTTCTATACCCGAGAGGATGAGGTTCTCAGAAGTAAAGCTGCATCTACAAATTGTGGAATAATTTCAAAATGATGTTCCTCAATGTAAAACTGTGAAGTCTTTGAATGGCTCATCACCTGCAGTAAATAATATCTCCAGAAGATTCAGAGAATCTGGAGAAATCTCTGCGCAGGGACAAGGAAGAAAATGAATACTGCATGTCAGTGATCTTCAGGCCCTCGGGCAGCACTGCATTAAAAACAGACATGATGCTGTCATGGAATTCACTGCCGAAGCTCGGGAACACTTCCAGAAATCACTCTGTGAGCACAGCTCACCGTGCCATCCACAGATGCAGGTTAGAGCTAAATCATACAAAGAAGAAGCCACATGTGAACACGATGCAGAAATACTGTCATCTTCATTTGAAATGGGCCGAAGCAAAGTGGAGAACTGTTCTGCGGTCAGACGAATTGAAACATGGACACCGTGTCCTCCCGACTAAAGAGGAGCGAGACCATCCAGCTTGTTATCGCCACTCAGTTCAGAAGCCTGCATATCTGATGTGTGGGGGGGTGTTTGCATATGGAATTGGCTGCTCGCACATCTAGAAAGGCAGTGTTTTTTTATGTTACTATAGAAACTAAGCTATCTTTGTTGTTTTTGGTCTCTGTGCACCTCTTTCACCTCTCAGCCAACTGCAGCAGTAAAGTGTTTCTCATTAGGGGCTGTCTGCTGGGGTTCTCTCTCTAATATTATAGGCTCTTTACTGCACCTTAAACAGAAAGCACCATGAGACGACTGCTGTGTGTTGTGTGTTGTGTGTTGTGCGGTGCGGTGTAAGTAAAATTGAACTGTACTGAGCTGAATGGAAATACCAGTGCCCAGAAACATTGAAGTGATGTTTTCTGGTACATTTCCAGCTGGAGTCTTACATAATTTCTTTATTATATGAGGCATCAGTTAGTGTTTTAAAGCCTAACAGTGTTGCTCTCTGGGTTTTTATCACCCCATGCTACCACAAGTATTTCTATTCAGAGCGCCTCTGGCACTGTGCAGTGACTTTAGTCAGCATACCATATTTCATGTTCTATAATATTTATACATGCACTCACAGTGTGGAGCTGATATTTGTCTAGCACACTGTTAAAATATATGACTGGATTACTGGAGCTGTTTTTCATTCTCTCTCTCTCACACACACACACACACACACGCACACACTCACCTGC
>VUQJ01000052.1:8116-20746 GCA_015108635.1 Andinoacara biseriatus
TGGCTGAATTCCGAATGAGGAGGAAGCCAAGCATGAGACAACCGCGCGTGCAGGAGAGAGAGAGCTGTGCAGAAGGTTGCTGCAAATGGGATGGAAGCAGTCACAGAAATGAGTGAAGCAAGAAACGGTAACAGAAACAGAGAATGGGGTGCGGTGCGGTGATGATGGTTATTTATTAGGGTTATATGGAATAAAAGCTTGAAGAGCGAGCTTAGGATGGAGAAGGATTAACAGTAAAAGAAGAAGAGAAGTGGCAGGAGACGAGGGAGATGTGCAAGCATGTGGCATAAAGAGGGATTGAGGAAAGCTGGGGGCAGAGGAAAATGTGGAGTTAAAAACAGCAAAAAGAGAAACACAAGATTTCAACTGTGAACTGTGTTGAGATTTAGAGGCTCAGCGGAGATCTTGAGGGAGTTCCTGGGGATTAGAAGGTGTTTATCTTTCAAGGAATGCTCCAACATTTTGGATACCTGCACTGCTGTGTGATGTCAGTGTCACTCACGTCTGTAGTTTGTCAGAATAAAACACACATGTGGTCTTCACGAAATGATTCATACGACTGTCGTCTGAAAGTTGCCGTGTCAGTCAGAGAGATTCTGTGTGTGGCAGCAGAGCGCACGTGTGAAAGGAGACGCACCTGTTTTTCTGAAAGAATAAAAGTGTGCCCCTCTGTGAACACAGTAGCCCCACTTTGTGACAAATACAGAGTGGAGCAATAAGAAGAGGACTCTGCGGCGAGTCTCCAGCCCCAGCCTCTTGGAGAGTAGTTGGCAGCTGCACTGCAAAACTTGATGAGACCATGAATTTAGGTCTTACAGACTCAGTCCAGAGATGTTCAGCATAATTTAGCACAGAGACTGGACATCATTAAAGGTTTTATTCCTCTGCCAAAGAGAGAGTGGAGGCGGAGGTATATTTTCTGTGATATTTGTTTGTGAGATTAGACAGGCTCACAAAAAAAAATACCAAGTCGATTTTGATAAAACTTGGTTTAGAGGTGGGTATAAGCAACTGAAGAGTCTCCAAAGCATCCTGTAGAGTTAGACTCAACATGTCGTGCCCTATGTGTTGTACTTGATGCCTGGAGAAAAACGTATCACTGTTCCCATAGAAAGTTGTTCTGCAGTATCTACTATGGAAAAAAAAAACTCTAAATGCTTTTGTATCTTTTTATCTTTTTCCTTTCTGCTGTTACTCTCACCTCCTTCCTCCTCTCTTCTTCTCTCCTTTCTATTTCTTATTCTTTCAGTATAACTCTTCTCGGCCCAGGGAAGAGTGGGAGATGTGGCACCCGACGCTGATAGCCGAGGCTCTGTTTGCCATCGCCAACATCTTTAGCTCTCTCAGACTCATCTCCCTCTTCACCGCCAACTCCCACCTCGGGCCACTGCAAATCTCCTTAGGGAGGATGCTGCTGGACATCCTCAAGTTTCTCTTCATTTACTGTCTGGTAAGACATCCATAACTGTCCTCTGGAGTAAGTTAATGGGAAAATTACTTTTGTTATATACCATGTCATTGGTTGAATAAACTGGCAATTTTATGGCTCTTTTGTAGAGCTTTACATCACTTTACATTACCTGCTGCGTTCTCTCTCTCACACACATTAATACAGCAGTTTATCTATGACACACACATTTGCATGCTGATGCATTGGAGGTACTGTGGGCTTGGGCGTCTTTTCCAAGGACAGTTTGTCATGCAGACTGAGAGCCAGTGATGTGTAACTGTACCATGACTTAGTCAGTTTATCTTTTAATTCTGGTTTCAGCTTATATAATTTATTACAGTATTTTCTTTTTTAGAGGAAAAGAATATATTTATGTTCACTTGGACAACATCTGACTCAGTCTGTAAAAGTACACTTCCTACTGCAAGCAGACATCAAGTTCACTCTTCCAGCCCCACAGTGGGGCAGTGGCAAGAGTACTGAGTTTCTCTCATATATACTGTTACGGGGTGGAAGTTCATATTGAACATGGCAAAAGTGTCAAATGGTGAGGTTAGCGTATGTGCTCAGGCTTCAGGCTGCTCTAAACGGTTGATTTCAGACATTTTGTTCCCTTCCCCTGGACTCTGTACTAAATCGTTGAGAGAGTATATCCCTAATACAGCAACCTCAGGCACACACCCCTGACTGTGAGCACATAGGGATAGGCTCCAGTCCTCCTGTGACCCTGAACTGGATAACCAAGTTAGAAAATGTATGGATAAATGGGTAAAATATGGAAATGAAAATTAGTAAAACAGATCTTCTTTAATTTCTTGAATGAACAGCAAAAAAACACATACAAGTACAATTTTTATGCATTGTCCTTGTGGCTATTGGCTCAGCTCCATTGGTCATCAGATGGGTACCACCATTCACCATTGTTTTGTTCCTTGAATTTCTAGAGACAAAGAACCTCTTCAGCTACATCTATCTTCCCCCTCCACCTGCAGCTCAGCCACCTGTCAGTGCCGCCATCTCCAAACCAAACATCATAGCAGGTCTGACTGCCCAGGTGCTTCTTCACCTGCTCCCTACTACAGATCACAATGGACACATCATAGTCCAAAGAGATTCCTGCCTGACCTCATCTGTCAGCCTGTCCATCACCATTGCAAACAAGAAGGGGCTCAGAGTCGATCCCTGATGCACCCCCACCTTCACCTAGAACCCACCTCTTATCCCTACCGACCGTACTCCTTTCCACTTCAGCAGTGAATTTTGAGCCTTCTCCTCTCAAAGGCAGATTTGACTTTTTCTCCCATGGGATGATTAGCTTAATTGGCAGCACTATCTCTGGGGGCGCATCATTATGTCTGGATAACTATGTTGTTGACCTCACTGTGCAACTGCAGTTTCCTGCCAGGTTCCAGTCATGGGTGGAAGTAAATAACCTCGATGGATCTCTTGGTGTGGTGCTTGTGCTGCACCCACCTTCTCCAGTGATTTTTTTTTTTTTTTTTAAATGTGATACTTTCAGATGTGGTCTCAAACCGTATCTACACAGAAAGCGGTCTCGTGTCTCACGCATATCTGATGAAAAAGATATGCAACATTTCAATCCAGTTTTCTACACAGTGTGATGACGTAGTTACTTTTCACTTGTAGCAAACGTACATAACATTGTTAAGCCTATTTCACGTTCCTAAAGATGGGAAGGCATCCAACAATGGATTCTCAGTAGGAATTGAATTTGGACCACCCCTCTTTTTTTTCCTGTTAAGAAGCTTTGAAGTATCCATTTTATCTAGTACTGTCTGCATCTTTTGATGATGATGAAAGCAAGCAAATTTCTCAGCATGCTGCATCCTTGATTGGCTGTAGAAGGACATTACACGCCTATTTCAATACATCTGAAACTCATTAATTCCTCCCCGAGGGAACTCCTAACCTACAACGCAATCCACATGTGAACTGCTTTGCTCCTGAAAGTCTTAAAACCAATCCCAGCGAGCCCCGGGCACCTACGCCGCAATACTTCATGTTCACACAGTAGCAGCTTTATGTAACACTACTCATGTTAGTTCTCTCCTGTTTGAGATGAAAGCTGTGTTTTAAAATGGCCCAGAGGCACTAAAGGTCAATCCCTGTAATAAAAATGAAATGTTATATGTGCACAGTGAGTGAAGAGCTTCACTGTAAAATGAAAAAAAAAAAAATATTGAGGATTTTTTTTTAAATAGATATTGAGAGATCAGTATTATATTTCATTATATGTTGGTGGTTTATGTGTGGAGTCTTGAAGTGAAACACCACTCAAAATCACTGAGTGGAGTGTCATGATTGCTAAGAATATGTGTTGGAATAAGTTTTTTAATTAACTCTTGATGTTTTTTTCCTTCTGTAGGTCCTGTTAGCGTTTGCCAATGGTTTGAACCAGCTGTATTTCTACTATGAAACCAAGGCATCAGAGGAACCCAACAACTGCAAGGGCATCCGCTGTGAGAGGCAGAACAACGCCTTCTCAACGTGAGTACTGTATCTGTATATCCCTCTCTGTGTGTGTCTGTAATACAGTGAAAAAGCTTAAACTAGTATAAATAAATTTTCAGCTCAGCTGTTTGGCAGAAAAAGTCGAGCTATTATCACAGCCTTGGCGTTTTCATCTGTTCCACAAAAACTTTAACGTTGGCCATAACTCGAGAACGATGGGACCTACTGTAGGATGTTCAAATTCACACAATAGATGAATACTGTTCAAGCTCAACCCGTCAAACTTCACACATTTGTTCACTATCACAAAGGGCTACATATTGACTGAGGGCCATTAATCTGTCCTGCATTTTGATATAATTATCCCATCTCCTTTTGATTTATTATTTTTAATTTATGGACCATTATAAATGCCAACACCAGTAGATTGGACAATAGCTAAAATCAGCAGATAAGATCAGCTTGCTGGTGGTTGCTGGATGTCACTAACTGGTAACAATCAGTTTCACGGGGAGCCAACAACTTCCAACAAATGGTCAGGGATTACTCATTTTACCCAGTGACTGGGACCAAGAAACATAAATTCATCAGGCCATGTGTCTAGTGAGTAGTTTAAAAAAAAGGTTTTTCAAACACCTCTGCAGAATCAAACTTCTTTTTAGAAACAGAGGTCACCCCTGCACACCAATAGGCATCATTTATTTGTTTTATTTTTCAGACGCAGAGGCTACATCCCTTATTTTTTATATGCAATATTAGGTGTCAGTGTGGAGTCTCATAATTCAATTCAATTTTATTTGTATAGCACCAAATCACAACAAACAGTCACCTCAAGGCGCTTTGTATTGTAGGTAAAGACCCTTTAATAATTACAGAGAAAACCCAACAGTCCAAACGACCCCCTGTGAGCAAGCACTTGGTGACGGTAGGAAGGAAAAACTCCCTTTTAACAGGAAGAAACCTCCAGCAGAGTCAGGCTCAGGGTGGGGCAGCCATCTGCCACGACCGGTTGGGGCTGAGGGAAGAGAGAGAGGACAAAAGACACGCTGTGGAAGAGAACCAGAAATTTATAATAACTAGTGATTAAATGCAGAGTAAAAAGAGGTGAATGAAAAAGAAAAACTCATGGGATCATGATCATGGGAACCCTCCAGCAGCCTAGGCTTTTTGCAGCATAACTAAGGGATGTTCAGGGTCACCTGATCCAGCCCTAACTATAAGCTTGATCTAAAAGGTTTTAAGCCTAATCTTAAAAATAAAGAGGGTGTCTGACTCCTGAATCCAAACTGGGAGCTGGTTCCACAAAAGAGGGGCCTGAAAGCTGAAGGCTCTGCCTCCCATTCTACTCTTAAGTATCCTAGGAACAACAAGTAATCCAGCAGTCTGAGAGCGAAGTGCTCTATTGGGGTGAAATGGTACTATGAGGTCTTTAAGATAAGATGGGGCCTGATTATTCAAGACCGTGTATGTGAGGAAAAGGATTTTAAATTCAGTTCTGTAGAGAAGCCAATATGGGAGAGATATGCTCTCTCTTTCTAGTCCCTGTCAGTACTCTAGCTGCAGCATTTTGGCAGCTGAAGGCTTTTCAGGGTGCTTTTAGGACATGATCATAATCATAATAATGAATCTGCTGGTCTCATTTCTTTTTAAAGTATGAAATTGATTTTATTATGTTTTTAATCTAAATTTCAAATAGGTATAAACTGCATTTTGCAGTATTCTGTAATTCCTTCCATGATCATTCATTTCTTGACCTCATGCATTCCTTTATAGCCATGTCTGTATTTTGTTTCTTATTAAAAAAACATATTTGACCATTTATCTGTAAACAAACTTGTTTAACTTCTCTGCAGTGTTTGCTAAAATGAACTGTGAAAATATCAGTCAACAGTGATGCACACATCCATTTAAGTTTATTATTTTATTACATTCAAATACGCAGAAGTACTGCACTCAATTCAAACTTTCACATACACAGACCTCAAATCTTTTGCACCGCTGCACCAGACAATGATGGTGTTCTCTTTCTGCGTGAGGCCAGCAAATGTGGAAGGCAAGTCAAGGTTAGCTTACTGACAGTCCAAGTTTGAATTACTGTTCATATAGCAGCCTTTCAACACACGCACACACACGCACATTCGCAGACACACACACACACACTCAGCAGAGATCAGAGTATCAGTGCTGAGTGAGACAGAGTGAAAGCCAAGATGAGTCAGTGGGCTGAATATTGATCAGGCCAGTGGTTTGTTTTAGATAATAGCTGTATTGATTTGCGATCAATTCCATTACAGTAAAGTCCTGAGTACAATGATAGGGCTGCGAGGACGACGCTAAAACAACAGATCACACTCTAAACTTTGCTGACCTTTAATAATGTTAAAAAGTGATGTATGTTTGATATGCAAGTATTCACACCTTGATTATCATGTTAGTGAAGTACAACCAGGCATTCTTCTAATAATTTTATTTCTGCTGTACAGTCATAACTGTGACCTTAACCAGGGTTGTTTTTAAAAGGCTGCCTTGTTCAGCAAGGTCTGAACTGACACTGACTGAATTTCCCTGGCATTTTTAATGAATTACTGACAGTTTGAATTAGCAAAACATTTTTTACTGATTACATTTTAATCAAGACCTTTGAGTCAAATTAATCCAAACATGTTATTTGAAGATGCACTCATACAACCCAGTTACCCACACAGGATGTATATACTGTATATGTTCACCGGCCTTTTTGTTAGGTGCACCATTTCAAGTGTTGAATGGAATATCTAATCAGCCAATCACAGTGCAACAATTCAGTGCATTTAGGCATGTAGACATGGTCAAGATGACGTGCTGAAGTGCAAATTAAGCATTATAATGGGGGACAAAGGAAATTTAAATGCCTTTGACCATGTCATGCTTGTTGGTGACAGACAGGCTGATCTGAGTGTTTGAAAACCTGCTGATCTACTGGGATTTTCCCACAAAACCATCTTTAGGATTTACAGAGAGAATGGTCTGAAAAACAGTGAGCTGCAGTTCTCTGGGTGCCAGAGATCAGAGGAGAATGGCCAGATCACTTCAAGCTGTAGTGTCAGAATTTGAAGTTGACAACATGAAAGCATGGATCCATCCTGCCTTGTATCAACAATTCAGGCTGCTGGTGGTGTAATGATATGGGGGATATTTTCTTGGCAGACTCTGGTCTTTTTACTACCAAATGAGCATGGTTTAAATGCCACAGACTACCTGAGTATTGGTGCTGACCATGTCCATCCCTTTATGACCACAGCGTACCCATTTTCTTATGGCGGCTTCCAGCAGGATAACGCACAATGTCACAAAACTCAAATAATCTCAAACTGGTTTCTTGAACATGACAATGAGTTCGCTGTACCCAGATGCCCTCCACAGTCACCAGTTCTCAATCCAATAGAGCACCTTTGGGATGTGGTGGAACAGGAGATTCTCATCATGGATGTGCAGCCGACAAATTTGCAGCAATTGTGTGATCCTATCACGTCAGTATCAACCAAAATCTCTGAGGAATACTTCCAGCACTTTGTTGAATCTGTGCCACAAAGAATTAAAGCAGGTCTAAAGAAGGGGGTCTAACCCAGTACTACTATGGTGTAACTAGCTTGTGAATGACAAGTTACTATATGAGCTACTATATGAGCGTGTATCTAGTTTTACAAACTTAGGATGTCAGTGAAGATGCAGAGCAACGGGCTGACGTTATGGTGGCTGCATCCATCTTTTATATCCAGGTTATGAATCACATGCATATATCAGGGGCAGTCTGAATGATTTTCACTGGTCTGCTTCTGCTTTAAAGACACTGGGAAATGTTTCCAGCTCATTAGGAGTGCATTCCTTCTGGGGGACTATATCACATCAAATCTAAAAGTCCTGCAAAATGAAGCATAAAAGTACTTTAGGACTTAGCACTGTAGGAGTTGCACTTGTAATATTTTTCAGATATAGATAAAAAAAACATAGTTTTATCTTTGGGGCGTGTAAGTGTTTCAATATTATGCTGATAGAATTCAAATGAAAAGCTTATTGAGTTGCAGATGTTTGCAACCAGTATTCAGTATTCTTGTGTTTTTTACTGAGCGCAGCCATGTGATGGTAAAAGGGCAAAAATCAGAGTTTTTAATACTATTAAAGAATAAAGACATTCAGCAATAATTAAAGAATAAACACACTCGTCAAGCCCCGACTCAAAGTGACAAACATGTCACACTGATCAAAGTTTCTCATCTGTACATCAGCGCTGACGTGGTGGCTCGGAGTCTGGGGGGGGAAAGAAATCAGCCTCATGCTGAAGCTAAACAAGCGAGCAGATCGCAGCGATGACGGCTGAGAGTGACGCATTATGCAAACAGAGCGATCGCAGCTCCGCAGGCAACGCAGCCTGCATCGACATTCGAGAGCGTGTTCGTGTGTGTGTCTGCGTGTGTGTGCGCGCGCGCAGGCACGCAGTTGTTCTTCTCCCTCGCTCTGTAATTCACACACACTTATCGGCGTTTGTGAGTTATTTCACACGATCACTTCCCGTTTCTGCTCAGGTGTTCCCCCTCCCTCCCCCTGTTCTCGCTCATCTGTACTTCACACACACTTATCACCTTTAATGTGTTAGTGTGCTTTTCACTCTGCAGCGTGTGTGTGTGTGTGTGTGTGTGTGTGTGTGTGTGTGTGTGTGCGCCTCCCTGTGTTTGTCTCTGCCGCTTCTTTTTTTTCCTCTACCTTCACGCACATGCTGTAAATAATCCCAATTTTTTTTCACAGTCTGCACCCCCCCTCCCATCACTGGCTCTCTTTCGGATTTATACACTTTCTCTGCGTCTCCCTGCTGCAGCAGCAGCACGGGAAGATGTGATTTTCTGATTCACCCGTCTTGTTTCCAAATGAAAATAATTCCCAAATAAGAAACAGAGTACTTTCAGATTGTTTTCCACTTGGTTCAAGAGTCATGGTTAGACCAGTAATGGATTAAAAATGGTGGTTTGGAGAGACGTGTGACTGCAAACAGATATTGTGCCATCAGTGAAAAAAATAGAGGTTATGGAGGATCTAATGACTGCTTTCAGTGGTCTTATGCATGCTTTAATTTGAAGAAAACCCTGTCTGTGCTATGAAGCCTCAGCTTTCATGTGCAGGAAAAAGATATACATTACCTTTTTTACCTAAAGAGCAGGTTGGTTTGAGGACAGTGAGACTGAAATCAGCAACTTATGCCAAAAGCATTAGTCATTGCTGTCTAGGACAAACAAAACAAGCCAAATATTTTTACTTCGGACTGATGCCATGTCGTGCATGTAACTACGCTAAAGCTACACTCACGACTTTTACGGAAAAGTATGAAAAATCTATTTCTACCACTGCCGCTCTTTATCTTCCAAGCACACAGAATAAGAAGCTGGTTTTGCTTAAGAAAAGTTGTTAGGCGCAGCATGCTGGGGGTTTATTAGCGCCCTGTTCAATACCTCATACTGTGTTTGTCAAAGTCACAACATCTATGTGGCAAAGGCTTAGGTGAAGCTTTTGCTGTCTCAGATCTCAGACGTACTGGGGTTTGACAAAGAGGGAGTGGTGAATGGTTTAGCCGACTGTAATTAGTGAAACTAAAGTGGCGTCTGCACAGGAAGCAGTACGGTCGTTGGGCATTTCTTTGCAGCTGGCGTTTGATCAGTATCCCACACTCCAACTCCGGTTGCCTAGGTAACCCACTAATGTATTTATGACCCTGATATATCAGTCACTGGTGTGTTCTAACGGCTCATTGGTAGTCGCTTTAGTCGCTCTTGGAACTGAGAAAAGTTACAGTGTATAAAATCTCACCACTAGATGTCAGTAGACTGTAGATTGCAGTCAACTGAATTCTGTTTTCCTATCTCTCCCAGCTCAAGTGCAAAATCCTAGCTTTGGTGGCCGCTGTTGGACAAACAACTCTGACCTCATCTGTAGTGAGTGTAGGCTCTCAGTCTGCTGTTTACCTCAGCTGTCAATATGTGTCCACGTCAGTTTATTCTGGAAGAGGCTGTGAAACTTTGTGAAAGGAGTCTGATCCGAGTCGATGACTCAGTGAAAGCTCACTTCTGTCCGATGACAGTGATACTGAGGCAAGTTGTTGAGGATATCCTGAACTTTTCTGTCAGTAACCGCAGTTGTTTTTGCTGCTGTTAGCCAGCATTAGTGAATCTTTGAAGTTAATGTAACATTGTTGGTGCCGGTTCCTTTGCATTTTTAACAGATTAATTCTAAATGAATGAAAACGCATAATATTTTTGGAAGACATAATTGCACAATAATCAATGTGTGCTTATGAGTACAACATTCCTTTTTTTCTGTTAAACAAACTCAAAAAACAACTGACTGTACCTTTAATAGTGTTCAGTCATTTGTCTGGTGCTTATTTTTTCCCTTAGTTTTAATATTTCTTAGTTGTACTCTTTCAGGCATTTTATTTCCCATTTGTATATAACAGTTAATGCTAACAGCAAGCTAATTTACATACATGAACTATGTGAACTGTAAACAGTTCTAATTTGTATTAGCAAATGCATCCTAAAAATACTAAACTCTGTGTCTCTAATATTCCAGTGCATTTATCACTAGCAAGTGGGCTTGATGTGGGCTGCTTCCTGCCAGGCAGCTCCCTCACCTGCATTACACACAGTGTTTCCAGCAGTGCAAACATGTCTGAAGTGGCCTATTTTTCGGTTGAGTGCTACATGTGAGAGAGGCCAAACTTCGGAAAATATCTGGGCCCAATTCTCCTGAAATTATCTGAAGTTTTCCTGTCAAAGCAAATATATCATATCAAAGAACGGAGTGCATGTCTAACAGCAACATATGTAACATAAGCACAAACAAAGGAAGAACTCAAAAAAGAACGGAAAAAAAATGTAACCTGTGCTACAGTATAAGGCCTGATTAAGACTTCTGCGTCAGGTATTTGTGGGGCATATGCACATAACTGAAACCCCCTCCGAACCCTACGCAGCAATTGCAATCCTTGCAGGCTGCGTCCACCCAACATGTAGTTAAATTTCTTAAGAGGTGCATGTCAGGTTACCAGTGTTCTAGCCAGTGGTTTATGACCTGGCACTGCGCCATGCTGAGGTCATCTTGTAATACTGAGAATTTCACAGGTTTGCTATTGGATGGGCGGGTGTGCACACCGCCACGTCACCGATACCACTCTGATTTTTTTTCTTTTTCGCTGCGCTACAGTGTTATTTCACCACAAATTGCAATCTACCACTGGGCATGGCCAGTTTCGTTCACAATGTGCACGGGTGATCTCGCAACTCTTGATTTCACTAGGCCACAGAAAGCAAAATGGCGACCAACGTGAAGCTGAAAGGGAAGAAAAGAAAAAAGTGAACTCAAAAGGGCTAACTAATAAACATAAAATCCCAGGAGCTGTGAGAGGCCTTGGAGTTCATAGCAAAATTATGTAATTATCTGTTGTTTTAGTTCGAGGCTTGTATTAAAAACGGGATCGTTCATGGTGACAATGTGATGACAGATATACTATTGTAGGAAGTGCTGTTAGCAGCTGATCGGACCTGGATTATAATGCTATTGTTGTCTGGGCTTTTTTCGTGATTTCTGCAAACCCATTAGTGGAAGGAAACGGTGCTCTGGGACACATTGAATGCATGTTATGTAAGTGTAACTCTTCTGGTTTATTTACAAGTAGAATTATAGATCTAACTGTTCACCATCCCTGCAATTAGCAAGCGGGTGTGGCATTTAGCGTTTAACATTTCATGCTAATTAGCATGAGCCCCGCTACACACTCTGGGCTGAAATTTTTTTTCTGGCTCGAACCCTGGGTTACGTCATAGTTTACCGCATAGGGTAAAGAGGGGATTTCTGGTTGCGTATGTAGGCCCACAAGACCTGATGCAGAAGTCTAAATCAGGCCTAAGAAGGCTCATAATATCAGCAGGCTGCATGATTGGACCCTCATACACAGAAAAGGGTTCACATTTCCTAGAAAGATCAGTGCTATAGGTTGGACTAAGGTAATTGCACACTGTCTGGATCCTGAATCTAAACTTTGTTTTCTCTTACGGAAATGCTTCATACAGTGTTTCATTGTCACAATGCACAACGCTTTCGCACACAGTCTTTCTCGGCTCGCCTCCTACACAGCCGCAGAACTATAACAGTGAAATGACCGAGCGGCCGCGAGGATCAGCTGTAGCAGTTTACGACTCGGCTTAGTGGAGAGAAAGATGAGAGAAGATGGAGAGTTTACAGTGAGAAGAGAGGAGCGGGGAGAAGAGAGGCAGAGGAAGAGCTAACTGGAGTGAAGAGGAAGATGAAGCAAGGAGAGGAATCACGGAAAGGAGAGAAAACAACGAGGGAAGGAAAATAAGAGAATGAGGAGTTTTTGGAATACAAAATACAAAATCAGACAAGTGTGAGAGGGTGCTGTTATCAGTTGTTGCCACTCACACAGATATACCTCACAGGTGCCCTCCTGTAGCCGAAACATGTGTTATAATTCATTCTCCTCCCTGATAAACATAAAGTCAGCCAGATTATGGAGGCTTATCTTTAATAAAATATCTGATCAAATCATGACCGGAAAATATGACTTTTTTTGGTAGTTTTGCTGTTAAAGTGCATATTTTAACTAAAGACGTAGCAGTCACATCTGTTTGTTTTTTTTTTTTTTTTTAATTTTTATAATGAGG
>VUQJ01000053.1:0-29062 GCA_015108635.1 Andinoacara biseriatus
CAAAAATGCTCCTGTGCAGGAGAAACCATGTGATGTCTAAATTGTGTAAAAATCTACCAGAAGAAAACCACACAATGTCAGTATGAAAACCATTTGTCCTTAAAATGAAAAAATAGTCTGACTGATTTAGACTTTAACTACACATTAAATAAAAACTGAAATTATAAAAAAAAATATCCGCTCATTTTTCAGGTAAAACTGCCAAACATGAGTTACATAGTAGATGGAATATGGCTACTAAAATCTTGTAATTGGCATTTATTAACCTTTAATTGGCTAAACGTTTACTGAAGTGAAAACATAACTAATTGCAGACCCAAAATATTTAACACATCTATATAGATGTTAAATGAGTAAAGGTGAGTCATGAGATCCAAATGCTCTCCCTCCCTGTAGAGACCTTGTGACACTGTAACTGCATGTCACATATGAACCCCTCAGTGTCTTTATTCAGCACATTCACGCATGGCTGCAGGCTCAGTGAAGTTAGTCTCATGTTCCTGTTGATGATTATGATGATGATAGAGGTGATAAACTGATCCAGCCTGGATACCTGATACTCTGCTGATTCTCACTACCTTCTTTAAAACTATTGCAATAGTCAGCCTTTAAATGACCCTCCTCAGGATGCAGAGTAATAGTGACGGCCAAACCAACCAACTGGCACTTATTTCACAGCAGTGTCAGAGAGATAACACAGGTCTGACGTGCAGTGAGCAGTGCTGTGAGCAGCCTAACCTAACGCGGCTCTAACTCTAATCCAGCCACAAGATTGGCTCACTGTGGAGCTATTCTCACTCTCATTGGCCGTACGGGTGGAACAAGTTCTATTGACTTTATATTGATAATGTCTCATATTTGTATCAAGGCAAAGTTACCTTGTGATAATAAAGTTTATTGTTTTAAGACCCAGCTCTAGTTGTTGGCCCTACAAGACCTTTTCACTATGAAACTCTAACAGCTGCTTTATGGGAACTCAGTAGAAACATAAATGCC
Source organism: Andinoacara biseriatus (assembly GCA_015108635.1). Classification (NCBI taxonomy): domain Eukaryota; kingdom Metazoa; phylum Chordata; class Actinopteri; order Cichliformes; family Cichlidae; genus Andinoacara; species Andinoacara biseriatus. Next base: position 997 of record VUQJ01000053.1, read on the forward strand.
CAAAGGAAACAAACTAGCTTAAATGCTTCATCTGCAGTGAGGACAGCACGAGGAACAACAACATAAGAAACTAGAGGAAGCTCAAGGGCCAAACAGACATACTTCAATTCCTGTTGTCAGGCCTGATTATCATTAAACCAACATCTGAACTGCAGAGTGAGCAGTATAATGCTAAAATGTGGGTTTTAAATGTCGGCAGCTACAAACTCCTCTCACAAACTTCCAGGGAGAAATGATGGAAGACTGGGTCACTGTGGCATTTCAGGATGTTCCTGACAGTCGTGTCAGTTTTCCCCAACACAGCGTTGGGTGAGATTCGCTGTTTCCTGCAGTGACTTGCTACACTTCTCACTATTTTTAGCAAGTCACTGCTTTTCTCTGTGGAAGGCATCAGAAGATTTTCCAGCTACAAGCCGTTTTCTTTGGACAAATCCACCACAGGACTGGAAATAAGTAAATGTATGTTATTTAGCCTGACAGGGCAAAACTTCATGTAAACATGAATATATATGGAATGAATCCCATATTTAGAATGGACCCAAACATCCAACAGCTGATTGCCGAGTGCCAGTTTACCTCAGCGGGTGAGCTGGAGACGATGAAGTGCAGCAGCCTGGGTTCGAGTCTGACCCTTTGTTCCTGTCTACCTTCAGTGCTCTACTATCCAATAAAAGTGAAATACTTTCTCATTTCGTTGCTGTAATTTCCACAGAAAAGAAAATCATGATTGATGGAAGTCTGTGACTGACTGGTGAATATCTAGATTAGGCAATATCCCTGGCAAGGTGTTGCTCGTGACACTGCCTTTAAAAAGTGATCTGCAGACAGAAACCATTAAAGTGAAGGGGATCCCCTGACTCTGTTGATACTGTAGGCTCTCTTCTCCCTCCTTCATCTCCTCCTCCATCCACTCAGTTATTTGCTGTTGTGTGATTTGCTGTAAGGACCTTTTAAAACCCGCCTGGTTTCCCAGCATCCCTCACAGAGCTCAAATCATCCCTCCATTTTCCCATTCTTGGAGTGAACCCTCTTTCTAAGATTTTATTAGCTGTCCAAAATGCAATTTTTGAAAAGCTTAAAGCCATTTTCCCTCATATTTCTGAAACAAAACAGAGCAAAGACAAAGAGGAAAGCAGGTATTGAGAAAAGCAGCACATCCCTGTGGGGAGTAATTGGCTGTAAAATGAGAAGGGATTGTTTCTAGCTCACAAACTATTAAAAGCTAAGCTACAATGCAGCTACATGCAGTATACAACAAATACAAAATGTGTAGTTTATTGCTAAGAAGAATGAACTTGATTGTGGATTGTCTGCAACATTAATCAGGACAGCAGAAAACAAAAATGGCCCTCAGCTGATATTTCATCCCATGGATGGTTAGACCACAACAAGCTGAAACTAATATTGAACAAAGACTTTTTGTTGATGGATTATAACTAAAGAGCTGGAATATGATTGTTTTTAACGCCATAGCCATGAGATGTGCTCCTTCATTTTCTACTCCTCACCCTTCCCCCCTTTAATTTCACCTCTTCTTTTCCCTCCCCTGGTTCATCCCTTCCCCCAGACAAATCAATTTGCCTCCATTCCCTCTGTTCTCCTCGCCATGCCCGTACACTCTTTGTCTTGCAACGCTGTCTTCATTTTCAGCGACCTCACATCAATTTGAGCATCTTGGTGGCCTCCATCACACCACTCCCGTCTCCCCATCTTCAGGGAATGCACTCTTATTGATTCAGCCAGTCCTTCTGATTACCACGCAGTCTCATTCACAAGCAGGCCTGTGCGTGTGTCTCGGTGTATGTGTTGAGCAAGATGTGATGGAGTCTATATGCTGGTAGACTGCAGCAGCAAAGGTATTACTGAGGGGGGGCTATTAACTATTAAGTCCCCACCCTCTCCCCCGGTACGGGTGTAAGGTGACATCTGATACAGAAGATTGATGGAGGGCTCTCTGTGTGTGTGTGTGTGTGTGTGTCTGTGTGGGGTGGGGTGGTTGTTACTAAACGATTTGCACATTCAGCAAACAAGCTGCACCTTGTCCTTGGTGTCCATGCCCTGTGTCTTTGCTGCTGTTGGAAAAGTCAAGAATGTATCTGAGGTTAAACCAACATGCGGCTCTCTTCATTATTATAAAATCACAGTTTGTCATAGCAGTGTGATGTCACAGTGGCTGCCATGTTTGATGTACAGTCTGAACAAGAAGGGTCCAGGTTCAAACCCTGGCTGAGGCGTTCTTCCTGTGAGTGTGTGGGTACTCTGGGTCCTCCCACAGTCCAGAGACATTCATGTTAGGTTAAACTGGCTGTGGGTGTCAATGTGTGTCTCTATGTTAACCCGTCCAGGATGTTCCCAGCCTGTTGCTTGACTCTGAATTTAATAAGCGGTTCAGAAAATGGGTGGAAGGATGATTTTCTTTCTTTCACTGTACCATCTGCTCCTCATGTACATGGTTAAAAATTATATGCATGATGATAAAAAGAAGATTAGTCACTGTGAAGAAAAATAATCCTGAAACAGTTTTCTTAGTCATGCTTCCTGCTGGTATGACAGTGATTATAATAAAAGGAAGTTTAAACTTTTTTGGTAAATCCCTCAAGATCAGCTTAGAGAGTAACACTGTTGACAGGCAGGTTCCCGTCATTGACTCAACACAGTCACCATAGCCTAGTCCTTTGAATTGCTGTGGCTGAATGATTCCCTGTGGCAGGCTGGTGACCTGTACAGGGTATACCCTGCCTCTCGCCCTATGACAACTCAGATAGCCCCCCCCCCAACCCTAGAAAAGATAAGCGGAGGAAAATGGATGGATGGATGTCAATTATCAACAATGCACCGAACGTGTGTGACTGACAGCGGGCCTGACATGATGCTGAAAAGATGTGACATTGACAAAGTTTGTTAAGAAATTTCTGTACTGTGTGTGTGTGTGTGTATCCATGCCTATAATCAGCTTATACACACAAGGACAGCTACAGCACATTTTTCAGGAAAGACAGAATCCTCTGTGCGCTCATCTTAATAGTTTTATCATTTCAAACCTGCAGTCTTCACCACACTTTGGCTTATTTATCATGTTATTGTATTTTATTTAGATTCTTACTGAGCTACTTCATTTTCTTTATTCTATTTAACTCTTTTCTACTAGAGTAATTCTACTTTATAGAGCTATTTTCTTTTGTCAGATTCAATTTTACTTTAAGTTTGCTGCTATAACTGAAGAATTTTTGGCATACATGAAATCTATCATATTTTATACTTAATAAGATTCAAATTACAGTTAAAAACAAACATCCTCTTGTGCTGTTTCTCTAAACCTTTAGACCTCTAAAACCAGCTGCTGGCCTGAAGGATGATGATCACAATGACGTATAAACAAAGCAGATAAAGATGGTATCGGTTCTTAAACCCAGAGCAAAAAAATGAGCCAATCAGAGCTTAAGACACAGTTTTCATCCATTTCTCTCCTGTTTCAAAATAATGTATTAACATCTGAAAATAAAAATTTTAAATAAGAATTACGAAGCAGTGACTGAGTGAATTTATGCTCAGCAGATGGTCCAGTCAAATTTAAACTCCCAGCTAATCAGCAGTGAGTGGGTTATGATTGTTAGAAACACCGTAGCCTGTGAACTGATCATATTCATCACGCAGGGAAAAGCAACTTTTCACTTCAGTGCATGTATCTGTTTCTGGTCCTGTCTTCTTTATGAAAACCCTCTGAGATACTGAATCATGAGCGACAAATCACAGAACATCACTTTATCTTTTACACCCTTCCTGCAATAAAAGACGAGTGTTAGCTCAAATTTGTGGTGGTGCGCATGTTTGCATGTGTGGCTATGCTACAGCCCAGGAGTGATCGCCCTTCTGCACCAATCTGTGTGGATATGTAGTGATGAAACTCATGAATACTCTGAATGAGCAACATTTCCCCCCTCCATACTTTATGGAGCATCCCTGCCATCTTTTCCTGTTTATTATTTCTGTGGATGCTGCGTCTCTTCTGTAAATGAACATTTTGTTGTTGTTGATGATGTAGGAATTATTGCTTATACAGCTACTGGGCTCATAAATAACTCAACACAAAAGACTCGGCTCGCTGCCGCTAAGACAAAACGCTAATGTGATTTTCTGTGGAGTGTAAAGGCGCGGCAGGCAATGCTACGTCAACACATGCGCTATGACGAACACATGCATTTCCACACAATGAACCACGCCCTGAGGGAGGCGTATTGGATGTGATTATACTCTGTGTGTGTGAGTGTGTTGTAAGGCAGGCAGGATGTGTGACCTCAGTGCCCAGCAGAGGAGTGGTGTAACCTTCAGCCATCGTCAGAGACGCACTGACCTGCGGTATCAGTCCAGCTTCCTCCTCACCTGCTGAGGCTCTCGACCTCAGACTGGTATGTCACTGGCCCTGACACACACCTCCTCTATCACACATGACTGCACACACACTGTCTCCATAACACCTCAGAAAATAACACAGAGATAAGAAGGCTAGAACTAAAAAGGATTGTTATCTTATGCTAAGAAAGGAAACTGAGGTTTGGTTATAAATTGCAGTCAGTAATGTTTTGCTGGTGATGTTGACATGTTAGATTTCTCATCCGGCCCCAGCATAAATAAAATAAAACAGACATCTTACTCCAAGACTCACTAAATCCTGATGTTACCGCTGTAAGAATCAGTTATACCTCCAGATAAGAAGAAGACCTCAGGAACAAACACACATGGTTAATGATTTGTGTTGCTAAACATAATAACTTTCTACTTTGTTATTAAGCCCACATTATGGCATGTATGGAAATGCAAGTTGCTGCATAATTAAATTATTAGTCAGGTAGCCACACCCAACATCAACACCACCCTACGTAAACCACCATTAGAAAGTACTGAGACGGGGGGACTGCCCACCTATATTTCTGTTTTTGGTCTTCAGGCTTTTTCTTAGTTCCTCCTCCTGTTTCAAACATGTTATGCAGACGTAAACGTATATCCAGCCCTGACGTGTGCTATTATTTTTGGTGGAAAGCATCTTTAATTACTTACATTTAATTGTACTGAGATAGTTAAGTTTAAAGAGCCAAAGAGCTGTGCAACAATGGCCCCTGACCATGTAATTACATCTGAGGTTGACTGGCAGTCCTACATTCCTCTCATGGAACCACTACATCTGAGCTTTAAGTCCAGCTGCGACTGCTCATCTCAGGTCATCCTCCTCTTGGACCGAGGAGGATCCCTGCATAAACCTGTCAGTTATCCATCAGGAGTGCGTGTCAAGAGCCGCAGGGAGTTGCATGAACTTTGCCTGCGTCACATCCTGTCCTGGAGAGAGATGTCACAGTGATGACAGCAGACGTGTCACATGTTGAACTGCGACACTCAGCGAGCATTTCCTGGCAGGCGCCAAAAGGAAGAGAAAGCTGCCAAATAAAGAAAACATGTCAGTGGCCGTGACAGACGAGCTGTCTGATGCAGCAGAGCTTCGGCTCGACTGGCTCCTAGAGCCTCACTTTCCTCATAATGTCCATGTGATCTGATTTGTTTAAAGTGTTTTTTTGTTTTTTTAAGTCGGCGTGTAAGTTACAGAGCAGCTAAAATGACGGCGGTCATCTTATATGTGTTTATGTGTGAGAAGGAAAAAGGAACCAGACTTTAAAACCAAAACCTCCAAGCTGGACGATGATCTCAGGGATCAACAATGATCACAGTGACCATCAACAGCTTGCAGGTCAAGGCCACTTTCAACTTGTTTTACTATTAATGCACTGAATCAACATTATTAAAATGATCGTAAACTTATTCTGCCTGATCTTGGCCTCTGAGCATACAGACACACTAATGGACGTGCCCGTGGGCGCACATACAAGTTCAAGCTTGAACCTCTGCACTGCATGCAGGGAGAGGCCACACCGATTCAGAATCATCATCTTGAGGAGGAGGAGTGTGTATTTTCTGTTGTTCAGACTGTAAATCAGTAAAGGGGCAGTAACGTGGAGGGGTGTTTACACAGGAGGAAACTCACAGCCACGTGCTGACCACAGAAAGTGGGAAGTCAATGCAACTGAGCAACTTGGCAGGCAACTGAAGCGACTACCTATGAGAGCAAAGGACTCCGCTGATTGATATATGAGAGAGTGACAAACACATCAGAGGGTTAACTATGTAACCAGAACTGATAAGCTACAGACCCAAAGTCAGCTAGAAAGTAATGCAAATTGCTACATACGGGAGGGGGGTTAATAAAAAAAAAGGCCCAAGGAATAAGAGTTTAAAAAAAGTGAAGCAAATGCTATTACTTTAAACCATTTTAGCCGTTTAGCTAATGTCCGTTCACTCATGGTTACTAATCATGGTTGGCTAAATCGCTCATCATTGAGTGATGAGTGTTTTCGGCCCATGTGTGGCTATAAACTCCCTGATGTGTGTCTCACCAGAAGCAGCTGGCTCATACAGTACGCATTAGGGAAGGTGGATATCAGTAACCTCACAGGGGGACGACAGGATGTTCAGACTATGGAGAAGACCGCCCAACACCATCTTATAGCAAGCGACAATGTGCATGAGCAATGAGCACATAAACTGTTGTTATAAGGAGCTCTATTTTAAATGATAATGTTGATTTAATATTGATTTCTGACCACCTAACAATTTGAGAGCACTGATGTAATGATCAGTCCTCAGACATTTCAGCTCCACCATCACGTTACATTCATAGCAATAAATAATCTTTTGGAGTGGATATTTCTTCATGAATCACTTTGTGGCACTTTCTGCTGTAGTAGTAAACAGATGACAGAGTGGCAGGAAATGTGTGAGAGAAGAGTATGATGAGCAGATGAAGGCCGTGTGGGATTGAAATGTCAGTATTTTTGGAGAAAATGAGAGCAGAAAGAAGAATTGACATTCTTTCAAAGGGAGTGTGAATAAGCTGTTTCCTGCTGTGAGTAATAAGTGTTGCTTCCACATGTCGCCCCTTAAACAATAAAACTGACTGATACTCAAACGAAACATCACTAAAACATTTTTCATTTCAGATTTTTGTGGTCAGCTAAAGAAAGAAAGCAGAGAGATGATGTTTGGCTTCTGCCAGATTCCCTCAAATTCCCACCCAATAACCATTATTCCAAGCATGAGTCAGACCAGTTTTGCTTCTCTCTCTCTGACTGACAGTTTTTGTCCTCATTTATAGGAAGTGCAATGTTAACCTTCTGGTTTTTGAGCCAAATGCAGCAGCATAGCAAAGCATGCAGGAATCTTCCTCAGCACAGCTTCATTTGATTCAACTGAGAGTTATATTTGTTGTTATTACACAGCTATAAACTGGTACCATGGGCCCACAGGTCAGGCACAATGAGGGGCAGTCTCCTTCTGAGTCTGTCAGATACACTTATTAAGGCCTAATTCATCATTAAACCAAACTTAATTTTAAAGAAAAATCAAGAGACTGTCACAGCCTTCTGTCAATGTAAGGCCTGCTCTGACTACTATTAAACATCCCACTTAAAAACCTCAGCTTCACATGACCGTGTCTTCAATAAAAGCAGTAATCCTGCTAAAAAACAAACATATGAATGCCCCCTTTGTTAAATCCATTACCCTCTTATGCTGGAATACCTTGGAGTGGATTTAAGAGCAGAAAACATCAGGTAGTAACATTTAAATATCGCCAACATGAGCCAGAGAGCACAAATTTGAAGAGGATAACTATCTGACACTCTGGGTTAAATGTGGCCTCCTTCCTCCAGTCTGACATTATCTGGCTCCACAGTATGCAAAATGTAACCGGATTCCTCCATCAGGACTGCGCACACTCACACGCACACACGCACACACACACACACACACACACACAAACACGCTTTCTTTTTGCTTCTGGAAATGTGCCACATTACTCAGCATATCATTCGCCATGGGGCTGTAATCATCAGTACAGGCTGAGTAAGGGTCAGATTTATTCTGTTTGGATCAACAGCAGTGGATTAAAGAGCTGAGTCACTCCTTGGCTAGACCTCAGCTTTTCTCTCCCTCCCTAAACCCTCCATCACTCTAAAAATTTGTATCTACAAATGCAAAGAAAAGGCACAGTTAGTTTTTCTTTACTTCATTTGCCTAATTTAGGTGACCTTGCATCATTTCCCCACAGTGTCAGAATCTTTACTGCTTTTTGCAGTCAGCCAACAACACAGCGGAGGACAGGCATTAACCCTCACTTCCTTTTTAGTCCGGCCTCAAAAATCACCTTTTAAAACGTGTTTGTTGCAGTGATAAAGCACAGCTTTTACTTTGAAGGCAAATATTCTCATCTCCATTTCCTGTAGTTAGCATGTTTTTGCAGACAAGTCAGCATCTTCCATGCAAACTACAATCGACCGTGGCAATCAACAGGACGTTTTTGGTGCAACAACCTCTTTGCAACCACACAGCCGGCAACCACTCACCAACCAGCCAGGAAACACATATTTGTCGCTAGCAACCAGCTGACCTGTAGACCAGACTGCGTGGGGCCTAACTACACCTCTGGTTCCAAAACACAATGTGGCAACAAACCAACTTCTATACAGTCTGTTTTTTATGTACCAAACAGAGGGGACCCCCCCCCCACACACACACACACACACACACACACACACCCTCACCTAAGGAGTCACCCAAGTGGAAACACTGACTGCTAAGATTAGGTACCCAGCAGCATTCAGCATTACTCAAATGACTCCATGGGTGAAAGCTGAAGCAGAAGTCAAACTGTAATAATGGATTACACTGGAAAGATTTTTGTTATCTTACAATTCGCCTTCATTTGTTGTGTTGGTGGGTTTTTTTTAAGCTAAACTAACTGTTTGTGTTCTTTCGCACATCAGCCTTTTTTCAGTAGTGTCGCAGATGACTGAGTGTTATCACTGGTGGGAGTGATTGCTAAAACTAGAGAAATGGTAGGAAAGCTTAGCTTCCCTTCATAGATACAGCAAGACAGCTTATCTAGTTTTTTACTTTAATGGATTTTTACTCACTGTTTCAAAGTTTGCTGCATACTTCCATATTCATACCAGTTTACCTCATAGACACAGAGTCAAATCCTGTCAGTCTTTACACGGCTGACTTCTACCCACTCATTTTTCCATCATTCCCACAGCTCCGTTTTTGTTTCTTCCCTGTTTGCTGCCTAATCTAAAATTACAAGATCTACACAACCTCTTGCAATTTTGTTTGTTCCTCATGCCCGAAGCAATTTGTCTGGAAAATGAAACCATCCACACCGATAGCAGAGAAACAGGACCTGCTTGGTAACATTGCCCAAATTAAATGTAATTGCTGGTTTGGCTTCAGAGACCCTCTGACTAAGGGGCTGAAATACTGGATGTCAGTGTTAGGTATTTAAGTTCAGAACTGGTATTCCTTAAGATTATGGTCTGCTGCAGGAAGCTATTAACCACACTGTTAAGGGGAAGTTATGACACAGCTATTGACAACATTTACAGTGTACTTGTATCTGTGTACAACCACATATTAAAAGCAAAGAAGCCAGCTTAACTCTGACAAGAACACTCAGGGGAACAGGAAGTATTGTGACAGCGACTGCATCACAGGCCCCTTGTTTCTGCTGACCACAATTAAAAGCCACTGTTTTAGTGAGGAGCTGCAGCTGATGGACTGCTGCAAACCAGAACATTACCACGGGTGAATCACATGAAACTATCTTTATTCCATTCAGCTTATAATAAACAACGCAATCTTTGAAGGCAGTTGGTGGTATGCTCATAAGAAAACGTGATAAATGGATGCAGGACCTTTGGGGACTGATCACTCTGTTATTTTTGCGACTGAGAGGAGGAAATGCAGACACAAGACATTTTAGCACCCACAGAGCTATCGGCCTCCCACCAAAACTGTGATAGAAATATTTCTCACTTTATTTAACTGAAGCACTTATGTAGGGCCAGAACTATCAGGAACATCCACAGACTTGTTGCCTTAATAACTCCATGGGGACCAACAGTAGTTAGTTGCTTACATGCACCGGAGTTTTATTCTGAGCCAGGAAAAACTGCTGAATGACAACTATCACAGCAACAGCATCTGAACAGCCAAACCGGGCACCAAATAATCTTTTTGTGTTACGCTGATGCAAGTTTGGGTGGATTTTATGAGATCTGAGTGGTGATTGTACACGTGCAGTTTTATATCCCAGTGAGCACTGAAACTGAACTTATGGCTCTCACAGAGTGACCTGGCCTGGATGGCGGTTAACTATAAGGGATTTTGGTTAAACTGTAACCACTCAGGCTGAGGAGAAACATCAAGGACAGTAAGTCGACACCCGGGAGCCTGACAGGAGAAGGGGCCCTCGGCACAATGAGCACAACAGCCTGACTGTGCACTCTGACTATGAATATCTGAGTGTCTTTTATTCCCGTCTGCTGGTTCGGTTGTTGTAATTGTGCAAATCTTCTTGTCTGCGGGGGTCTTTGTGTGCGTTTGGCAGTTAGCACCGGCTCCATGAAAAGTGTCATTCTGCACACGGTAGCCTGATCTCCAGAAAACGCCACCTGTTCAGCATTTGTGGGATAACCACTTAACTAGAATTACAAACTTGCCGGAGGGAAAACAATCTGTGTTGACAAAATGCCATGACAGTTATTTTTGGACTTCGTGCCAACAAAGTTTAATCACTGTGTTTGTCATTTCGACTCGGCCTCATTCACCCGCACGTCTCTTAGTCATGAAGCTAATCCTGATTATTATCATCTCCCCTTCTGAATCAATTTGAGACTTTTTCAAAGATGACCTTAATGGCATTTATTTTAAAATAACTACATTTCCGTCTAACTTTTATAAGTGTGATTTGTTGATTTTACATATGCACAAATGAAGCATAAAATTTAATCTACATGAAGACGGCCACAGCCAGAGGGTAATGGAAAGGGTTCTTAAACCAGGAATCTAAGCAGAGAAAGCAAATCCTTAATGTTTCCTTAAAAATCTGCCGTACTGAGCAAGCCACTTTCATGAAGGTTCAGTAAGCTCTTAAGCTCCTGTTTCCTGATGCTGCCCTGCTTTACGCTCACTCCAGCTTTCACAGGTGACTAAGTACCCCCGTTTACTAGTACTGCACACAGCAAAATATAACCAGGGAAACTGGGGGCTCCGTGACCTGCTCCTGGGCACTTTTGTTGTAGCTGTTAAGGTAAACAGAGAGTAACTCAATCACGTCTCCAGGGATTTAAGCTGGAAACTTCCCTCCAAGTGTCCCACCTCTCTGCCCTTTTGGGCTGCTGTTGCAGCTGTAACTCATGAGCTTTTCAGTTGGGTCGAGCCGGCACGATTACAGAGCTGTAAACATCAGCCAGCCACTGTGGCCAGTACCTGTTAGCTCAACAGCTAACACTGCACTTTATGACATAATCACAAACTCGCATGCATGGATTTGTCTTTGTTTTGTTTTTAGCGACTTTTAAAAAGGCCCGGTTTCTTGGTTGCCATGGTGACACATTCCAGCTGATGAGTGTGGACAGCATACACGTGCTACAGACATAAAATCCACCTCCTATTTAAAACAACCTGCGAGTTTGTATCTTTGAACACAGGCCATCCAACAGCACCCCGCTTAATTTCATACGCATCATCATTACCCATGGTTCAGCTGGCCTCAGCCGGCCACATGACATCAAGCCTAACATTGTTGGTGACTGTATCTTTAGTGTTTCTAGGTGAAATTAATGCCATCGTGGGCATCAGAGGAGGCTGCCAGTTTTTTAGGTAACATGTCTGGACAGCAAGTATTTGAATTCTTTTGCTTGTCCGTGGAAACACACAAGCCTCGCTGTGCCCTGCAGTGGCACACAGGGAGACATGCTGGCCTTTTCATAAGAAAGCACAGCTGTACATGTGCACACAAGCACTCACCCACACCCTCTATATGACTTCCTTCTCTCTCACACGCATTAAAACCTCCTGACTAGCCCCAAGCAAAAAAGTCTGTCCATTCCCACAGCTCAGCATCAAAAAGAGCAAGGCACACTTGTTTATTATACCTGTAATTAACTTTTGCTTGAGTCGTTAAAAATATCCTAAACTCAAGTGATAACACCACAAAACTCGTTCTTCTGAAAACACAAATATAGGACTAAAGTTAAAAAGCAGAAAGGACCCGTGATGAAATAAAAACTTGTATACTGAGATTTACATGCAAATTCTCGCAGCCCTTTTACAGATGCAGGTTTAGCAGGTTAGACAAAGTCATCTGCGTGTGGAAACAAGGCAACGATAGATGTACTGATACAGATGCTCCTTTAAAAACACATTGATTTAGGATGTTATTTCACAAGAAAATACACAAACACAATAAACAAGGGCAAATGGAGCTAACAAAAGCACGCACTGCAGAAGCACAACTACAAGAGCGCTCAAATACATCCATGATTGGTTGGTGACAAGTGCTATACAAATGCCTGTTCACTTGGTAGTGTATGAATGATGAAAATATATAAAATAAATATGCAGGTACCCTTGAATCCAATTTTGATCCATCTTTACATCTGTTACATTAAAGATGTAAAAGTGTCACCATAAGGACAAAACTGGTTTCTGTAAAGTATAAAGTTATGTAAAATATAAACACAGTCCTTGAAAAAAGGCAGTTATCCACAGCAGGCTGTTGGTAGGCAGGACAGTGAGATGGAAAATAAAAATGTAAAGAAAATGAACTTATTCATTTGTCCTGAACAACTAGTAATTTTCTGATTATGTATGTCAAGAAAAAAGCACAAGATGATACAATACAAAAGCATAATTACCAGGACTTAAAGGAAGTACAAAAAGCAGCTGGAACATTTTTTTGCTTCGGGGTATAAAGGGGAGAAAAGGTGGAGGACGTGTTGGGGATTCGTTCTGGTTTCTGATGGAGTCAGAAATAAACACGAGGAGAGGAAGTGAAATGACAGGACTTAACAAAAGAAGGAGGCAAAGGAGGGAACACAGAATAAGAACATGCAGATTGTGGGGCTGGTGTGAAAATGCCGACTGCCACGTCACGTGTGATGTGACTGAATGATAACGTGGTGATAATGATCTCAGAAGAAAGCGACGCCACAGCGGGATAATATCATGCTGAGCCGTGTGACTGCGCATTTGTGACGGCTTCGGAGCGAATGACATCTGTACTCGCTTTTCCGTCTTACATGCAAAACACACAAAGATCCACCAACATGTTTAAACACACACATACGCACGGAGAAACAGGGAGGGCATTCATGCCACGTGCTGCGTTTACGACTGCATTTTATTTGCCTCTCCACTGACAGCTATAACTCTCATAAACCCTCCTGTGCTGAAATCTGGCATTTAACAATATTTCTAATTAATCAGCGTTGGAAATTGTTCTTGGGTGGGTTTAGAGTCCTGCGTCTAATCCCAGCAGCCCCTAGACCTGGTGTGCCGGTGCAGTCACAGCTGAAACAGAGCTAATCCTGTTGGACTTGGAACCAATAAATGTTACAGTTTTACTACAAGGAAGCAGCAAAGACTTCAGAGGTGACCAAGTTAAAGCTTGAATTATCAGAGCTATGAAAACATGAATACGTCCACACTGAGAGACAAATGCTGTTGACTGTGATATCAACATGCTGTGTCTACACTGCATATCACTACCAAGCGGACCGAGCTGTAGGCAGTGGTTTGGGTTTGGGTCAACATGTAGCAGAGAGAATACAGGCACGGATATACCAGTGCTACAATTATTTAACTATATTTACCACTGTAGTACTGTGTAGGTGAAGTGTAATATGTGGGCATTTTCAGGATGCCCTCATTTTGCTTTTGTTGTTCTTTTTTCTTTTAGAGCAACCCTTTTCTTTCCAAATTCACTCCCTGCCAGACTGTTGGATGATAGGTTAACATTTTTTTTTTCAATTAATTTATAATTAAAGTACAAAGAAATCCACTTTTAAAGTTCAATAATCCTTCTATTCTTCCGGTGTCTGTAGGTAATCCGGTCATTCGTGATTTTGGTACTGATCAAAATAGCCGCGACTGGAATTTTTTAATAATAATAATTGAGCAGCCCTGGGTGACTCTATACATGTAGTTTCTATGGCTGGTGATAACTGAAATATAAGTTATGGATGTCTCCCCATTCATTTAGATAGAGGCTTTAAAACAGCTGCCAAGATGGCAAAACTTGCTTGTAGAAGGACTTTGCTAAAAATCAAACTGGGTAAAGGTCTGTAAGTTGAAGGCAGAAAGTCAGTCATGAGTGTGCAAATGTGTGTTAAAATGGACAGGAGAGGGTGAGGAATGATGGGGAGGTGGGGTGAGCGGGACCCCATGTTGTAGCCATGGTGAGGTTCCTGAGAAATAAAGGCTTGTGTTTGAGCAGGAACAGAAATCACTCTGCTTTATTCCCTGCAGTGCTCTCACCAGCTTTGACGCTACATATGCATTTCTACAAGGATCGTTTTTGACAAGAGGGGACTGCATCAAGCATTTAACAGGCTCTATTATTAGTTTACTGCTGTGCTTCATGAGAAACCCTTTTATGACTCTTGCAGTTATTAAAAAACAGGGGAAAGAATCCACCAGTGGCACTCACTTTTATTTGGTATCTCACAGCGTGGACAAAAAACCGGGCATGTTCAGAGAGCTAAAAAGCAACTGGAAACAGATCTTCGTCAGTGTCAAGGCTGAGCTTCTTTAGTCTTTATATTTATTAATACGCAAACCTCCATCTGGATTCTGCTGCCTCTAAAAGTGCTTCTGGGTCCCGGCGAGGAGTACAAGCAATAAACACCTAGCTTACAATCCAGAATGAGTCAGCATCTGTCAACACGCATACAGTAAATCACCCTGAGCAGAGGGACCTAATCATTCCAACTTTCATGTATTCCATACTTTACATTACGGCCTTCAGCCAGGATGGAAAACGACATTTCACTGATGTCACCAGGTCAACCTAAAAGGTCAGCGTGAACACCGAGTAAACCAGATGATGCAGACCAGGAGTTCTCAAAGTTTTAATTAGACCGAGTGTCCAATGAAGCTTTGCAGTGTTTGTAGTATGTCTGTTCAGAGAATGGTTTATATTTTTTAATCTCTTCTAGCTTTTAACCATTACTGAGGAAGCATTTCTTGATCTTAATGTTATGGTGCTTTAACATGGCAGGAACAGAGGGGGTGAGAGAAATAAGCCCTTGGTTCTACACTACAGTGTCTCCCACAGACTGTATTTCAATCAATTAATATATTATAAAACAATGTATAGATTGGGGCAATAAATAATGGAGCAATAATCATTTATCTCTCTAAGTTCCTCATCCAGCAGTCAGAGTCAAACTCCATGGTCCTCTGTGAACTTAGCATATGTACTAATAGGTATTAATAGAATACATAGGTACTAATGGAAATGTGACAACAGTGTATCATCTTTCCACATGGTGCAGGCTCGAGCACTCAAGCTCAAAACACGGAGAAAAGGCTCCTGCCAGCAGCTGCACACCAAGATTTCAAGGATATCTGAGCAATGGAGTCAAGACAGCAGACATCAACCACACCCTTACAGCCTGCAGGGGAGAACTAGATGGGAAGCACCACCATCTTCAGCTTAGCATCACCTTCAAAAATAAGAGCAAGGGGACTCTCCAGTAGTAAATTAATGATGCTGCTTACTTGGACAATTAAACTAAAAAATACACACGGATAGATGTCAATACATTTGGCTGGTGTATCCAAGTAACAGGCTGCATTCGCCCCTTGAATTCTGGGAGACTACGGTATACACTTTTGTATCTTTACTATTTACGAGCCTAACTTCAGGTTGCGTGCCCATGTTATAGTTCGTCATTCTTCTCCAGCTTCAGCATTTCAGCATCATGTACTGCAGCTCTTTACACCGTTATGAGTTCAATCTTCTGATACATCCTGAGGCAGTTAGGCTGAAACTTGTCTTTCCTATCTGACTATCGTGAGGATGAACGCCGTTAACTTCATTGTGATTGCCGTTTGAGCTTTCGGCGTCAGGTGCTTTTTTCTAAGCAGGTTCCTTGTCAGTAGCTAGCGATGCATGTCTGCGTGCCTTCAAGTTCACATTTCTAAAAACTATATAGAGACTTCTGAGGGTCTGGCTTTCTTCTTCCTGTCCTGCACCAGTGCAAATCTCCCACATTAGTTTTAAATTTGCAAGAAATAGTTATTCACAATAATTGCAATGCCCCCAATCAAGCCCTGCTATATGTGGGAAAAACTGTGTGCTTTATCACTCCTTGTCATGTTCATGACCACAAAAAAGACCACCAATGGCCCTGGGACCGCACTTTGAGAACCCTGGGTGCTAATGGAGATATTTGCACCCATCTAAACATCAGATACAGATGGACTGAGGCAGTGACACACTCTTTAAATAGCCTTAAAAAGCAGGAAACATTCTTTGTTTTGTTAGCTGCTCCATAAAGGAAGTGGCCTTTGTTAGAGCTTCACATCCAAAAGGAGTGAGTGATTTTTCAGGCCGCTTTAAGCTGGGTGCCCTTGAGACAGAGGTGGGGATATTCTGCACAGCTGCCGACCTGCTGTCAGAGGACATCTCTAAAAACACTGCAAAGTGATTCAAGAATATATAACTCGGATCCTGTCTGCCAAAGTCCCACGCTGCCACAGACACAGAAGGAGATCAGCAGGACAGACTCGGCTAGCCTGACACAGCAGATTTCGCAATACTGTGCTGCCCACTGAGCTTTCTGTCATGGTTTTATTAAAGTGAAAACTGGGCGGGCCAGACAGGGCGGAGGTGATGAAGTGGATGTGAGGGATGGGTGTAAAGATGGCTGGGTGGTCTTGCATCAGATGCATTAATTATTGATCAGCTGAGAGTTGAGGAGGGGAGACAAACATGCGCAATGACGACACCGGTGGATGAAAGGTGGAGGTGGAGGTGAAGGTGTAATCTTCATATCTCCATCCCGGACAGCTTGTGTGTCCAACTGCAACCTGTCCCAAATGAGCTAGGGGAGATTAGCGCGCCTGCTTGATTGCAGCTGCTCTTTGCACATGGCAGACTAATCTCAGGGCCTGAGGGCTGACGGGGGTTATTATGATCAACTCTTTGAAAAGCATAATAAAAACCTAAGTGCAACCTCTCACACACATACGCCTATGGTTTTTAATTATCTACTTACATGGTCCGGGTTCCGCTCGTTCCCAGGCAGTGCTGTGCGTAAAGACATGTTTTGTCCCTGAGTGCGCTTCGCCGTCCAGGAGAAAAATAAAAGTCGTGGTTGTGTTCACACTGTGTGAGAAAACCACACCACAGATCAGACTGGCTGGATGCAGTTGAGGGGAAAAACAGCTTCACTTCTCATAAAATCCTCATTGTCACAGTCCGCAAAGGCAGCACAGATCACCCGGACAGTGATCCAGCTTAAATTGACGCGTAAAAAACAACCACAAACTGGTTGGCTACATTCACTTCATGTCCGTCTGCTGCATCTGCCTCATCTGAAAACCCCCACTCAGCTCTTCACTTTCCCCCAAATCCCCTCCCAGACGCTATCCTATCATCTCTGTGGACAGGCTGCTGGATAGTTAACAAAACAGCCCCTGTGGTCCCCGATTTACCTCCACCTGCATCACCTTCTGCTGAGAAAGGAGGAAAACAGCCTGGGGAGCAGCCGATAGGGGCTGATAAGAGGAAACGGAGGCGAGGACTCTGCGTCCCTGTGACCACCGCGGTCTGAGTTCAGAACAAAAAACAAAACGGCGACTTTCTTTTTTCCTGTTAGCTTGCTGAAGAATTCTGGGTGACGCTCCACAAAGACACAGTCAGTCAAAAGGAACCGGGTACCGGCTGAGACAGCATTTCTGGACGCCGGGAGACGTTCAGGGCCCGGGTAAATAAATCAATGTACTAAAGAAAGCAGGCGGACGCGCAGCCTCTCCGTGAGTGAGTCCTCCGGTTGGCTCTTCCTCTCAGTCCAGTCCCCCCTTGGCTCGTCTCATTTGATTTGGTTAAAAGTGCTGCAGCGGTAAATGGAAAGGTCTCAGACACGTTTCCGCCGGGCCGCAAACATACCATTTATTTTCAGAGAAAGAAGAAGGAGACGAGAGAAAACGGGACCTCTCCCCGCCTTCACCTCCCGAGAACAGTGACAGAGAAAGAGAGAGGGGACGTCAACGGTAGGCAGGGCTGCGTCCACGCACGCGCACACAGACACGCGCGAGTTGCTGCCTTCAGGTACCTCGCATAAAAATCAGTCTTCCGAGAGGTTATCAAAGCTAGTAAATTAAAGATACGTACCGCAAGTCTTCCAAGATGATCGAAAGCTATCAACGGCATTTAAGGAAACAACCGCTATGACTTTATGTCCCATAGAGCTATGTACTGTGATAATAATATCAATAACGTTTATTTAAAGTGTGGTTTAAAAAAAATGGATGTACTATCCAGTGCTGAGAAGCGTCTTATGCCTGCAGTCCTTTTAATCACCACCAGGAGACAACCCGTCTATTTGGTCTCAGTGAACACGTTCCCGGTGAGTTTATGGGCTCGGTCGCTATTTTCAGAGTCGTATTGCAGCTGTGACTTGTCAGTCACAAGTCATTAGCCAATGATATCACGGTTTCACAGTCAGGTCCACCCCTCGGCTCGGCACATCCAGTTTTAAAACAGCAGGGTGGCGAAAATGCTCAGCTTGGTGCTTCATAACGGGACTTCACAAACCAGTGGGCGACTTCACAAAGCATAGATCCATCCTTTATGCTGTCTATGAGTATTAGAAAGTGTCAAAAATAAAACTGCAGCCATACCAGTTTAAAATAGAGCCACACAAGGCTGAATTGCAACTTAAAGAGACTAACAGGTTAAGAACAAATAAAAATAATCTACAGCTTTGAAATAATGTAAGAGAAGTCTCTGAAAATGTAAATGTTATAAGAAATTTTATTATTTTTTTAAAAAGCACTACAATATAATGAAGCCTTTAAAGGTGATTTTAAAGAAACAGATGAAGCAAGCTGGACTTCCTCAGACCGGCTTTTCTTCCTGTCGTAAAGTGTGAGGCGAACACGAGAGCAGCCATCAAGCCATGAAGGGTTTTGAATGTTTTAAATGTAAAAAAGTAACATCTTCACATCAATTCTAAAACAAATGGGCGGCCATGTAGAATGATTAAATCTGCTGACTGCCGAAGAGCAATCCGGTACCAGCAGACGGTTCAATCAAGACAAAGCCTGTCAAGGAAACGAAGGTCGGGCTAAAGACGAATACCAAAAGAACATCAGCACATGTGCAAAACACTGACCCCTGGTGGTGGACGTTTTAGTTACATTTTGCATACAGTAATTACAAACAGTACCTTTAAAGTCGCAGTTAATAAAGTAATAAGTAACAATTTTAATACACACATACGACAATAAGGGAATTTTTACCTGCTGAAACAAAACATCAAAAGTTTCTGTTCTCTAACACTTGTTTATCGCCTCCTGCTGGCTAAAATCTATACATTAGTCACTGTTAAATATTATTATACCTCAGCTTACTGTCAGTACTTCCCAACCTAGACTTACACTTTAAGGCCACTTATAGTCTGTGCACTTGTGCATGGCCCACTGACACACTAACTAACTAACTAATGGATAAAATCAACACAGGTCAGTGAATTTGTGCCATTTCATGTGACAGAAATTTGTCTTTCTTTGGCTTAAATCTGGAGGACACTGTTTTATTCTTTGTTTTCTTTAACATCTCCAACTCCACTGCAGCCACCCTCTGTGAGGCAGAGGAGAAAGCAGCAGATGAGGGGAGCTTTAATACCACCGGCCTTGTGTTTTCCAGAAGCCAAGCGCGTCACTGATGCAGGACACGAGATTCTCAGGTTTAGGGATCCTGTCAAAGATTTGACCTCTACAAAGTCACTTAACCAAATTATGGTGACCGACCTCTGATAAAGTGAGGTCACCCTCCTGGACCCTACTCACAACCTGTTAAGGCCTGTTTGGCTGTTATCAAGAGCTCAAATAATACAACAGCTTCATGTTGAAATATAAAGATGCTCATCATAAAGGCTGAAATATTCACCCAGAGGAGTTAAGCTCCATGTTTCATGTGCACACAATCCTAACACAAAACACCACATTTCCAGCAGCATCAGAACACAACACCCTTCCCCCAGTGTGCTTAAAGGCACAACAATTACTCCATTCATACAGACATGCTGAAGGGTGTGTGTGTGTGTGTGTGTGTGTGAGAGAGAGAGAGAGAGTAGACTTATATTACCAGAAATTTGTGGAAAATCCTACCAGTAAATCTGCCTCTGTCTTTGTTGAAAGTAGCACTTGTTGATAATATAAAACAACAGATCTGCTCACAGATAACAGCACAGCCCAGTAGCTCATACTGGTGAACATAAAACCTTAAAACATGTTCTTATTTATAGCTCATCAGAAAGATCACCCAAACCTCAGGAAGTCAACTATTATTACTTTCTAGGTGGTGCGCTGCATAAACATTACACCACAACATTATATTAATTCAATACTAGTTTATAGGGTGTTTTCTATCCCACAGCAGAGGCTTTGAATTGCATTGCAGACCTCTATGGTTTAAAAATGTTACATATGCACAAACAGCAGGAAAAACATTGAATGCGAGATCTGAGCATGCCCACTTAGACCCAGAGGTGAGTACACCATGATGCCTCCAGTATAAAGTGCATCCTAAACCTCTGGACCCTAACCCTAATGAACACATTATTAAAAATAAATCATATTATTTATCTGGTATGATGGTGATTCAATCAAAGCACCTCCAGTAAAGCGGGAATCGTACTGCTGCGGTGAATCGCGTCACTCACTGAAGAGATAATGAGGAAAGGAGAAACGTCTATTCAAACCCAGAACTTTTATGGAAGCTGGTGACTTAAAGAGGAAAACATACACATGCACCAAACATTCAGGATGTGCTGAGCTCATCTGCTCAGCACGGGGATGCTGAGGCTGTGTGCTGCTGTTTGTTGTTCCTAAGTACATTTATTCCTGCAGTGTGTTCACAGAAAGAGCCCAAACAGCTGAAGCTAATAACAGCAGTCCTGCAGCAAAGCCAGACTCAGTTTTTACTTTTACTCTTTATTAAATGATTATTTATCTGATTTGACATTATAAACTTCAGTTTCTTTGTCTGGTTGTGGGTGAGGATGGGACCAGACTTGGGAGATTTGTTTTTTTTATATTTATTTTTTATATTACTTCCCTTTCTTTTTTTTTTACTTTACTGTTATTGACGTCTTTGCCTTTTAACCCAGTTTCCTGAATTTTCTACGAGAAGTGCCGATTAAAGTGCCTGGTTATTTCTCTTATTGAACTACATTCATTAATACTTAATATTGACTGAAATTAAGAGGATATTTATCTTCCAAAGTGTCTCAGGTATCAAACACAAACCTTACCTGGACTGATCTGGACCTGATGGAACGAACCCAGGGCCTCATCCTTCCCCAGCGCCCCTCCTTCCTGGTTATGACTGATTCAGTGACCTGAACACCTGCAGACTGAGGGCCGGATACTGCGAGTAAAAGGTGAGCAGCACACGAGCAGATTCACTGGCATCCCTCGGAGAGCAGAGGCAGAGAAAGGCGTTTACCAGGAGAGCCGAGTGCTGCTGCTGCTGCAGCATGAGAATCAATGCTGGAAAGAACAGCCAGAGCAGCAGTCCATATTTCCATGAAGAGCCTGTACTCAACACAATGTCACAGAGTACACCGGCAGCAATAGCATTACTGCCCGGTCAGCTGTGTATAAACCAATTAGAGCAAAAAAGAAAAAAGTAAATGTGGAATTGTCGATATATCTAATGGACTACGGAAAAGGTGGTGGTGGGTGGATGTGCTTCTGTTTGGGAGTGATGGGTTTGTGTGTGTGTGTGTGTGTAACAGCTAGTGATTTGTGCTGCTCTGAGCACGTCAGCAGGGATCGATCCGAGCGGTGACTCACGCTGACCCCGAGGGTATCAAAGCCATCACATCACTCATAACCCAATTCTTTCCCAGCCCTGAACTGACTCCTAATCTTATCCCCCCCCCGCCCCCCCAAAAAAAGCTAACCTCCCCACCTCCAACCCCCAGAGGTTGAGTCTAGGGTGCTGGTAAAGATAGAAGCACATGCGCACACTTCCAGAGGTTTTCTTTTTGATCCCAAAAGTTACGTTTCTTTGTATTTAAACACATTTAAGAGGTGATTTAAAAACTACGATCACGGTCTGTGATTCTCTTTGAGGAAATCAGGAAGTTCTTCCTTTGTAGCAAGTGAACATTTATCTTCTTCTTTTGGCTGCTTCCTTCTGGGCCACAGCAGATGATCTGCCTCCATCTCACCCTGTCCTTAGCATCCTCCTTCACTACACCCATGGACCTCCTCTGTGGTCTTCCTCTTTTCCTCCTGCTTGGCGGCTCCATCTTCACCATCCCTCCTCTGCACATCTAAACCATCCATCACAGCATCTCCACCTGCTCCACTCTGACTGCACTCTCTTCTTCACCTCTCTCATGCACTGTGTATTGTGTTGGATGCTTGACCCCAGGTATTTAAACTCATCTACCTTCACTACCCTTCTTCACCTTTCCGTCTGTCTCTCTCTTCTATCTTGCCTCTACAGACTTTCATTCCTCTTCTCTCCAGAGCATATCTCCACCTCTCCAGGCTGTCTTCACCTGCTCTCTGCTCTCACTACAGATCACAGTGTCATCTGTGAACATCAGCCAGATGGTGGTTGAAACTGTTTTATTAATTTATAATTCAGTGGAAAGTGTTTCATTAAATCTGATTATTGCTTTAAACAAACCCCAAAATGTAGATTGCGGTATAATCTTGTAATAACCTGTATTGTATAATATTTATATTGTAATACATATCCCCTTAGAGGTGTTCTGACAGATTGAATACAAAAAGAAAATAATAATAAATGGTCATTAATCAGTATATTTTTTAAAAACTGTGGAACTGGAAAGTGTGATTTCACCCATGTGTGAGATAAAAATATTCAGCCTCATTTAAATCAGAGTACAACAATTATTAAATAAAACTTCCTAAACTAAAAGGTGTAAAAAAGAAGAAGCAAAACAAACAGACTCCTCGTCTCCTGTTTGGCAGGAAGCCAGCTGTAACGAGTCGAGACTGTGCCAATCCCCCACGCTTCCTCCCACGGTGCCCTGGACTGTAATCTGGAAGGGATTACAGCCAGTCTGACCTACTGTACAGCCCAGTAGCTGCTCAGCCAGCCGTGCAGTCGGTGCAGCAGGCAGCTCGTAGCCAACAGCTAACTGTGCACACTGACGTCATTTACATGGATTTAAAAGCAGGTGCAGATAAAACTATGAGAAGCCCCCAGCAAGGAAAAACAGTGGTCTTCCTCACCAAACTTACAGTAACAGCAGTTTCTAATGAGGTGTCATGATAGGCTGGCACCCCCCACCTCCCCCACTTCAACCTGAAAGTTAGAAGCTGGACAGGGTTAAACAGAAAGCACACATCGTCACTTATTTAGGGGAAAAAACTGTAAATAGTGTGTTCCCCCAAAAAGGGGAAATGACCTTTCGCCCGAGAAATGAGCAACATCCAGGGAGCTGCAGCCGCATCTGAGCTCTAATGTGATCTTTTAGCGCCATCTGCTGGTGAAGAGGGGAGCGTAATGACAAAGCAGAAACATCTTGGAGCGGTTTGCAGGTCTCGTTGCACTGTGATGTCCTAGCAGTGCAGATGGTTAAAAAACATTTAACCGATGCGACTACTGCACATTTGTAGCCTGGCAGAGCAGCATGTGTATGAAACCAATAAAAACAAGGCACACGCAAATCGATCAGGAAGCGCTCTCAGCCGGGGAACCTCAGCTTTAATTCACCTGGGCAACAATCATTTGTCAGAGCGGCCTCTTCATGGCTTTGAAGGGTTGAATCATCTTAAAGAAGTCTGGTTGAGTTTCTTACTCCTGGCCTTAAACATCAGTGTTGCCTGTCAGGTGAATGGTGGACCTGCATCTGTCTGTCAGCCCACCTGTTCACTGTCCTCTTCATTAAACTCACCACTTACTGAGGCTACACCGCTCTAAGAGCCCGCTCTGCCCCCTGCTGTTGTTACAAAGTAATGCACATATGCAAAAATGTGCAAGTTAGATAGAAGGATGCAACTGAACCCCAAATAAAGCCTCAACATAACAGGATGAACTCAAGCTTTCCATCAGGCTGTGAAAGTGATGCACGTGCTCCTGTTAAAGTGTAAAAAGAAACATTTGAAACTCTTTAAACATGATCAAAGACAAAAAAAAGGAAACATGTTTACATTTCAGTGTTTATGAATTGAACTCAGTCACAAAGATGAGATAAATATCCTCTCCACAAGAGAAGTTACAGATCAAATACTTTTATAAAATAATAGTTTCAGTACATTATGTTCTCAGCACACTGGTTCTTTGTATGCGTACAAGGCATTTACGTAGTAACGGTCATCGTTTGAGATGTTTGAAGTAAAAAAAACACTCTTTGAGTTGCATGGTTGTAAATTTCAGCCTCAGTGTTTAAAATTCTGAAAAAGGGCGACGTAAGAGCTCAGACATCCCGGTTTTACAGCCCAGATGAGGAACTTAATTTAACAGCTGCCCACAGACTAATGCTATAATGAGCACGGCATTATTCCTAACAGGCCCCAGTATCGAGCTTGAGGCTTTCCGTGTATACATGTGGAGAGGCAGGAAGCCCAAAAACAACGACTGACTGCAGATGCAGAAACGATCCTTTTTATGGAAGGTAAAACCTGAAAGCACGAGTCGCTCATACGTCCAGTGAAGTGGAGGAATAAATTGTATGAGTGCTTCCACAAAGCGAAGTGGCAGCGCTGAATGAGATGCAGCGTGAACACAGCCCATCCTCATCATTAGCACTCCCGGTGAGTCGGTACAAACTCTGAGAGAAAATATTCATAGGTAAGAAAAGTCACAACCTCGGTCGCACTGGCAAAGAGCTCGAAACGTTACACTGAGCTGGAGAATCTGGTAACATCTGCGAGTGTTTCATTATAACAAGAAATGATCACCAAAGGGTAAAAACAATGATCCAACAGCTGCAAAACAGCTGGTCTTTAATAAGGATCAGCTGTTTCCTTGACTCCTTAACACCAACTGTGGTATTAAAAATGATCTTTTGGCTTTTGTTTACATCAAGTTAAAAAGCCAAGAAGCTGAAGATAACTGACCCACACTTTGCTTGGTTCTGCTCATAAATGCATTCATATGAAGAGCTAAAACTCTCTGAACTACCTCGAGTTATAAACACTTCAGACACTTACAAACAGATGCTGTATCAGTCTTCACACTGTTTCACACCCTGTATCTACCAGAAGAAAAGTGGGAAAGCCAACTTTACAATCACCAAATGGCAGATTAGCTTCAGACGTAAAAGCACTTGTGGTCCTTCAGGTTCCTCAGGTAGGAGAAACTCTTCCCGCACTTGTCGCACATGAACTGTTTCTCCCCAGTGTGAATCTGCTGGTGCGCCTTCAGGCTGTTGCCCTGGTTGAAGCTCCGCCCACACGTGTCACAGCTGAAAGGTTTCTCGCCGGTGTGGATGCGCTGGTGTCGGTTCAAGTTGCCGGTGTTGCTAAAGCATTTCCCGCAGGTGGCGCAGCTGAACGGTTTCTCTCCGGTGTGGACCACCTGAGGCGAAGAACATTGAGAGAACATCTGTAATTCGAAATCTTTACTAAATGACCGCAGTGGCTCCTCCCGCTGCATCGTGAATGATGAAATGAAATGAAAAACAAGGATGCGCAAAGGGGAAAAAAAAGAGGCGGGAGTGGGTGAAGTTGCCTGGTAAGGACTTAGACCCAGAGAATTGGGTGTGTTTGACCACAGAGCCCATCGCACGAGGGGCAAACTGCCAGCCCGCAGCCTCCACCACAGGACGCCTGAGAGAGCCGACCCTGAGTGCACCTTAGGAGACCTGAACATTAGCCACACAGCCAACAGCCAACCAACACCTGGGATCTGCTCTGCTGAAAGCAAACTCACCTGATGTGACTTAAGGCTGCTTTGCTGTGTAAACATGCGACCGCAGATGTCGCAGGCGAACGGCTTCTCCCCGCTGTGCGTTTTCAGGTGAATCTTCAGGTAACTGGACGACTTGAAGCTCTTGCCGCAGAGCCCGCAGCTGTGAGGCCTGTCCACCGTGTGATGCTGCTGGTGCGAGCGCAGTTCGGTGATGGAGCTGAGCCGCTGGCCGCAGAGCACGCAGGCGCACGGGATGGTTGCCGCGTGTGTCTGGAGGTGTTTGCGTAGCGAGTCAACGCAGGCCACCGTGGTGCCGCATGCAACGCAGGCCAGCGACTTCTCGTCCAAGTGGGAGGTCTTCTGGTGCATCTTCAGCGCACTCTTCTGGATGAAGCGCTTGCCGCAGGTGTCGCAGCTGAAGGGACGCTCACCGGTGTGAATGCGCTGGTGGCCCTTCAGCGTGTCGGCCTGGTTGAAGCTTTTGCCACAGGTCTCGCACCTGAACGGCTTTTCGCCGGTGTGTATGCGCAGGTGTCGCTGCAGGTTTCCTTGTATTGTGAAGCGTTTGTTGCAGTACTGGCAGTTATAGGCGCGCTCCCCAGTGTGGACCATCTGGTGCATTTTCAGGCCGTGCGCCCGGTAAAAGCTCTTACCACACTGCTCACAGCGGTACGGCCGCACGTCGGCGTGGAGGCGCTGGTGGTTCCTCAGGAGCTGCTTCAGGGTGAAACCTTTCCCACAAATATCACAGGTGTGTGGCCTCTCACCTGTATGCAAAACAAAACAGGAATCACTGTGAGTTGAAGAGTATCCCTTACCTCAGTGTAAACTTGGTTACAATCACCAACAAACAACGAGCTACAATGCTACAATTCTGCAGCTCACATGACCTTTATGACCTCAGCTAGTTTAGCAGTTTACTGCTAGAGTTTCATCGTTCTCCTGATTGAAGAACCCGACCTCTCATTCAGTTTCTCTGGTCTCGGGACTGCGGCCCTGTTTACATGATAACGTTTCCAGGGGAAACGGTGCTTTTGTTTTGCTGTCGTCGTTTCTGAGAAGTGATGCGTTTCCACTGAGACGTTTCAGAAATGATCTCCGTTTACAAGGAGACGCAAAAATCTATGTTGTGTGTTTGTAGAGGTCTGAGCACGCCTCACTGCGGCGCACAGTGCACACTGTGTTGGTTAGCTTGTGTTTGGGAGTTTTTGGTCTCACAGTGGGGCTCAGGTCTGAGGTATACTGGGATGTTTCGCTGACAAACCACATAACGGATGACAACGTTGCTCTGGAACGACAGAGACGACAGTGACCCGGATGATCGAGAACCTACAGACATGACGTCCAGATGGCTTCGAGCACAGCTGCTGTTTTCAGACCACCAAAAGGAAGCTACTTACACTGTGCCACCTGTCCACTCACCGTGGAGCTTTGTGCAGACAGCAAACATCAACCTCTGTTTCAGGTGGACCCAAATTTAGTGGTAAGAACCATCGCTAGTAACGAGAGCTGGGTCTCCGGCTACCACGGAGCAGGTTTAGTGAAATGATCAAAGTTTTGACAAAGTTTAGCTTTAGCAAAAAATAATCTCAACAAACATTTTTCCTCCAACGCACCTGTCCTTCATTCAGATGTGCAGAGATTTTGAATCAGTTGTTATAAATAAATAATTAAAAATAAAAATGTTTGCAAAGAGAGAGGCGGACTGACGCTGCTTCAGGATAAAGATGGTGCTCACCTGTGTGCAGCAACATGTGAGCGCCGAGGCTTCGCTGGAACGAAAAGCCTCGGCTGCACTGAGAACACTGGAAGGGCTTCTCTGCGCTCGCCCCGTGGACAGCCTGGTGGGCTTTGAGCTGCAGCAGCTTGGTGAAGCTCTTCCTGCAGTGTTTACAGCTCAGAGGCTGGCTCTCCTTCTTTGCTGGAGCTTGGTGGGACCTGGCCTTTACAACGCGTTTGGACCTGGTGGTGTATCCCGGGTCACCATCATCTGGATCATCTGGTTCCACCTAAGAGGAAAAAAAAAAAAAAAAAAAACAATATAAAAAA
>VUQJ01000053.1:29082-39489 GCA_015108635.1 Andinoacara biseriatus
TGTTACACAAAAAAAGAAAAAAAAAAAAAAAAAAATCAATATAATAGTAACAAAGGAATAAAAAAATAAAGACATATTTATGAAACCGACCTGGTAGTCGGGGTCATCCTCATCCTGCCAGAACTCATCTCTGCACTGACCCGAATCAGGAGACACGTGATCAGCCGAGCACTCCAATCCTTCTTCTTTTATTATAACAGGCTGGATGCTGTCCTGACAGGAAGAAAGGATCAGGACCAATTTAAGCAGTACACAGAAAATTAGAAGAAACAAACACATCTTCACATCATTTTAACCTGGTTTGGGTCTGTCTGCTCCCTTTAGGGGGTACCACAGCAGATCATCTGCCTCCATCTCACCCTATCTCCATCACCCTCCTCCCTTACACCAACTCTCTGCATGTCCTCCTTCACTACATCCATGAACCTCCTCTGTGGATCTTCCCCTTTTCCTCCTGCCTGGCAGCTCCATCTTCAACATCTCCACTATGTCTCCTCTTCACATTTCCAAACCATCTCAGCCTCGTCTCTCTAACTGTCTCCAAATCACTCATCCTAGCTGTCCCTCTGATGGACTCATTTCTAATCTTGTCCATCCTGATGCACTTTCTTCTTATTCACCTCTTTTTACTCTGTTTATACCCCACTCTGCATTGAATCATTAGTTATTATTAATCTCTGGCTCTCTTCCACAGTGTGTCTTTTGTCCTGTCTCTCCCCCCTTTACAGCAGATGGCTGCCCCTCCCTCAGGCTGGTTCTGCTGGAGGTTTTTTCCTGTTAAAAGGGAGTTTTTTCTTCCAACTGTCACCACATGCTTGGTCGTTTTGACTGCTGGGTTTTCTCTGTAACATTGTAGGGTCTTTAAGCTACGATATAAAGTGCCTTGAGGCGATATGCTACATGAATAAAACTGAATTGAATTAAAAGTGTTAAAGTAGTGCGAGGATGAGACACAGAAATGGGAACACGAGGCAGGAAACACAAGCCTTTACATCGTATGTTCTTCCTTTCCACAGATGAATTATAGGCGATCTCTTCACTCCAGCATCAGCACTCGCTGCACCTACAGAGAAACAACAATAAAGAGTTAATCAGAATCAGTTTGTGATCACTTCTGCAGCCACCTTATATTAACTGTCATCACACATTAATCTGCTCTTTAAACCTTCTTTGCTGAAAATAAGCAGAGTGACCTGAAAGACTAAAAATGAGATTTTAAAGCAATAATCCAGAGACTGCACACAACAAAAGACACAAACAGGGGAGAAAAGTAAAAGAAAAAAATCATTTTGCTTCCAGTCATGAAATTTGAGTTTGAAAACGTGAACAGTTTATTTGATTTTGCTTCATTTGCATTTGCAGCTTGTTTAAAATATTAGATGGGAATAACAACAGCTCACCTCTGCGAGTCTTCCTCCCCGGGCGCTGGTCGATCTGAACGACCTCCGTGTCTCCTCTGCTGCTTGGGCTTCTCCTCCCCTCCTTCTGCCCGCCGCCTCCCTCCGTCAGCTCCTCCACCTCCTTCTGACCTCCGCTGCCCTCCAGCGCCAGCTTCAGCTCCGTCTCCGCCACTTCCAATTTCCTCTTCAGCTCCTCGATCTCAGCCACACCCTGTGTCACCTACAAAACAAAGACATATTTAGGCTTTGTGTCATGGCTGTGGGAAAACTGACTCGGATATCTTAAAGTAGTTGCGTACTTCGAGCTGCAGCACTGAGGAGCAGTCGTGGAAGAGCTGGCAGATCTTCTCCACAGCTTCTTGAGCCAAAGACGACATGACGACACTCAGCTGGATCACCTGCAGGGACGAGCACAGGCCACCGTCAGATAATGATCCTGGTTATCTCTATTATTATTGGCCTAATATGGGCAGGGATGAATGACACGCATTCTGGAACATAAAATAAATATTCCAATTTCAAATATAATCAGAAAATCTGAGATAGCCTTGTTCAGTATTACGATGCAGAGACGAAGACGATGCACCTCGTCACGCTGCAAGATGGGTCAAACTTTTCCTTTAAACAAAAGTGAATAATCAAATCAAATGATCTAAATAAGATGCAACAGGGCAACATGATATCACTGATGAGGCCAAATTAGGACTAATAAAACCTCTGACATTTCTATTTATGATCTCATATCCCATAATAAGGGACAAAGGGTCCGATTTTATGTGAAAATTAAGAGAAAAACTTGAGTTTAAAATATGCAGACGATAATAACAGTATATATACACACACACACACACACACACACACACACACACACACAGGAGCAATTGAAGAAAACCATGGAGCAGTAATGTTGCATGTTTACCATAAGAGCATAACACATTTATTACCAGCAACTTGTTATAACTTATAACCCTGCACATTCCTGTGGGGGCAGTTATGATGAGAGGAATTCAGCTGAAGCAGCTGAAAAGGTTTAATTTGGTTTTCCATGCGTGCCCTTCCTCCAGGTTCATAACCTCAAATAATTTTTATTTGGGAAAAAAAAAAAAACACACTTTCTGACCAGGTGCCTCTGATGACTGCTGAACTTCCTCATTAACAGCGAATCATTTTTGGAGATTATCTAAAATCACAGCTGAATACAAGTAAATAAAATATCAACATTTCTCTCCAAAAGGTAATAACTGCTGCTTTGAACCTTTATTTCTATTATAGCTGTTTGTGCTGTCAGTGGAGTAAAACCACAACATGTGGCGCTGAGTTTTATAGAAAGAGGATAAAATCCAGGCAGAACAACCTCACTGTTTTTGTTTTCGTGTTTTACACATTACAGAAAGGATCGAAGTGGGTTAACTATATGACTAATGATCAGCTCTAACATTATTTCAGCTGGACACCGGGCTTCACTGTGATTGTGATCACAGCAGAGCGTGTTATTGACCAGATATCAGCTGATGGATCGATCCTGGGCTCAGCTGAGACGCCTCTAGACATATAACAGATAGACAGGCCCGGGCCTGTTGCCCGACACAAAATGGCGCCCAGAGGGGGATTCTTCCAGCCTGTTGCTCTGTCTTCCTGTCCCAGACCCTCATATTTACACGCAGTTTAACCCGAACAGCAGAAACATCAAGTCTAGGAGCGCTGTACCCGCTGCTCATTCAAAGCTAACCGGAGCTAACAGCTAGCGCTTCTATTTCTATGCTCGACCGGTTGTCCGGACGACAGCGACGGGGACGCGCAGAAGAGAAACCGGGACCGGCCCGGATAACTGCCACCAGCACTGCCCATGTACCTTATCCTCCGAGGACCCGTGCGTGTCTTCAGCCGCACACGAAGCCGCCTGTGGGCGCACAGGGTCGGAGCCGCCGATAACTTTAGTCATCTCTGACACCGCCGCGTTCACCATCACCTCCAAAACGGCGCAGACCCGCGCCTCCAGATCCGCCATCCCGACTGATGAGCGTGTTTATTCCGCATCTACAAACCCATCAGGAAACTAATTGCGGCTCTGCGCAGTGTTACTGTGGTGAAAAACCCCCAACAAACTCATGCCGACCATTCACAACACAAATTCACGTTCTGCTTCCTGGTTCAGGCTGTTCAAAATAAAAGCACACCATATTGGAAAGGTTACTGCCTAATTGTTCTTTGTTGATGAACTGCTGTTATTTAGAATTTAGTTTTATTGTGGTTCACTTTATTTTAAATGCGTACCACTGTAAATCATTTTTGTCTCAGCATGTCAACTTTGAGCTCGTTAACTTGCATAAAAGGTGCCACACAAAGTTTTGATGGCTGACAATATTTGCACACAAACTGTAGGATTTCATAGGGAATTATCTTATTTGGAGGGATATAGAATATAATAGAATGCCTTAATTGGCATTATACAGGATGTACAATGAGATATAAAGCAATTTATCCGAGTTATTACTTTAACATTAAGTTTGATTGTGAAAGGTCTCCCCAGAAGTATCAGCTCGACACTGAATTTGCGTTGACGCTCCCTCTAGTGGCCAAACGTAGTAACGGCAACAAGACAGTTCCATGGACAGATCCAAACTAATTCAAACTGGCTAACGGGACTCTAGTTATCAGCGTTATCAGAGACAGAGGCCTTGGGAATTGGGGGGGGGTTACAGCATTTTGAAGCGTTGATTAAGATTTGACATAAATTTGTCAACACTCACAAAATAAATAAAAAATAATTACATTGTTGCAGAAAATCTGCAGAAGACTGTTTTTACTTTCAAAAGTGAAGGATGTCATATCTGAGATTTTTGACCATATCCAGTACTGTAGGAAAGTTGCAAATGTATACTGTATATTATAATGTATAAATACAGTTTTCATATTTTACGCCATACTGCAAGATCTCTGCACCATTAAGGTGCTCTAACAGGCTGGAATGGTAAATGAACTGATAATTATAGCACCTGTTTACACCTTACTGTAAACCTTGATCACACTCACATGACTGCCCAACACTGGATACTCGATAAGTCAGGCGTTAGACACCTGACAGGTGTGGGCTGTCTGCTCTGCTCCTGGATTTTAAACCAACACAGTGGCTCATCTGCCAACTTTCTGAAATCGTGAGGTGATAAATACGTCTAAGTCAGTTCTCATTTCAGGTCGACTGCTCTTTTCACAGTTTTCAGAGGAATCTCGCTGCCTCTGATTTCCATAAAGTTGCCAACATTTCAACCACGCTGGTGAGGAGTGAGTGATTTGATGCCCTTGAACCCCAATGCTACGCCAAGGCTGATTATTCATTAACTACCTTCCTGCAGTCTTTCTGCAGATTTTCTTTGAACATGATTCAAATTAAAAAAACAAATAAGGAAAAGTGAGATTATGGAAGAGACAAGGGTGTCCATAAGGGAACTAGGCCCTGACTGAGGCAGTGTTTTTGATTGCAAAGATCATCCCTGTGGAGAGGAAGTGAGCTGCAGGCAACTGACAATCATTTTACAGGTTCAACAACAGGAACCTTCAGTTTTACTTCCTCTGGACAGATCTCATTTATTGAAGACTCTTTTACCTATCCGAGCTTGAACTGAACTGAACAGTGAATGAGTTTAGGCTTTTTTAAGCGGGGTGAAAGTTCACTTTGTGACAGAAAGGGCTGCGATTGATTTATGGCAAGGAAGAAAAAAAACATTTGTAGAAAAAATAAATGCACAGTAAAAGTTTTTCCTCACTTTTCTTTAAATAATCATTTGAAGCCAAGAACATAACATAACAAAGGTAAAAATCTGAACAACGGCCCCAGCCTTTTGCAAGAACGCATCAGTCAGCTGGCTCCATGAACACTGAGTGGAAAACGAGGAATTGTGAGTCCTTGTCATCAGGATGCTGCGAGTGCATTCCCCAGGATCTTCTGGTAGTTTTCGCTGCAGCTGTGTTTCTTGAATAGCCTCGAGTCCGAGAATCCGAGTCCGCAGCTGCTGCACGAGTACGGTCGTTCCCCCGTGTGGGTCTGCATGTGAAACTTGACGTGCCCGAGCTGCCTGAACCTCAGGCCGCAGACCTCGCACTCGTACGGCTTCTCTCCTGTGTGGATCAGCTGGTGTCTCTGGTAGTTGGTGTACATGCGGAAGGCCTTGCCGCACTGCTCACATTTGTGCGGTTTCTCTCCGGAGTGCTGCAGCTTGTGGGTCTTGAGCGCCTGACGGATGATGAACCTCTTCCCGCACACATCACAGCTGAAGGGCTTCTCTCCCGAGTGGACCCGCTGGTGGTAGTCGTAAGTGGCTTTGTAGAAGAAGGACTTCCCACACGCGTCGCAGCGGTACTGCATGTGACCCGTGTGGATCCGCTCATGCCTCTTCAGCGAACACGCCGTGTCAAAGCCCTTGTGGCAGGTGCCGCAGCTAAACGGCGTCACGTCCACTATCGTCCTATCCCGCCGGTAGATAACTCTGCGCCGGCCTCGCTCCCGAGAGCGCCTCCTCATGACTTGCCCGTGCTTCTCGTCGTGAGTTACGCTCTGGTGTCTCTTCAGGTGGCAGTTGTACAGAAAAGTTTTCCCGCACAGGTCGCACATGTACGGCTTTGA
This sequence comes from Andinoacara biseriatus, assembly GCA_015108635.1. NCBI lineage: Eukaryota > Metazoa > Chordata > Actinopteri > Cichliformes > Cichlidae > Andinoacara > Andinoacara biseriatus. The sequence continues at coordinate 35,104 of VUQJ01000053.1, forward strand.
CGCTCCATGAAGGAGCATGTGCACTTTCAGCTTGTTGGCCTGAATGAAACCCTTCCCACACACCTTACATTTGAACGGCCTTGCACCCGTGTGGATGTGCATGTGTCTCTTCAGGTTTTGAGGCAGGGTGAAGCCGGCGCCGCACGTCTCGCAGGTAAACATCTTCCCTCTGTGGACCGACTGGTGCGTCCTGAGCGATCGCCTCTTTATAAAAACTTTGCCGCACACTGTGCATTTGTACGGGTGCTCTCCAGTGTGGATGCTCCTGTGGCACTGAAGGGTGAAGGCGTATTTGAAGCCCTCCCCGCACTCGGAGCACTTGTGCGGCTTCTCGACGGTGTGCACGAGCTGGTGAGACCTCAGGCTGTATTTGGTTTTGAAGCCTTTCCCGCAGGCGGAGCAGGTGAACGGCCTTTCGTCCGTGTGCACCACCTGATGCGTCTTCAGCCCCATCTTTGTTTTGAACTTCTTCTGGCAGAGCTCGCACTCGTAGCTGGCGTACTTCTTCTCTTCGTGCCGCAGCAGGTGGTACTCAAAAGTGGCCGCGTTCCTGAACTTTCTCGGACACTGGTCGCAGGCGAAAGGCCGCTGCTCTTTGTGGGTGTTCATGTGCTTCATGAGGTGGAAGAGCCGGTTAAAAGTCTTGTTGCAGATGTCGCACACAAACACCCTCCCTTTCTTCAACACCTCGGCCTCCAGCCTCTTTTGGCTTTCGGTGTATTCGGGCTCAGCTGTGTCCTCTGAGGGGCGATCTGCTGCAGCACCTGAACAGAAGGTGAACGTTAACACAGATGATTCAGAGAGAAAAACTTCATTTACTTCTCATCAAATGTTACATATGAAACCACTACAGCCAAAGTCAAGCCAATGAGCAATCCTGCTTTCTGACGCTAATATTTTGACCTGTATAAGCTCCAGAGTCATCAGTAAAGCGCTGAGAGGAACGGTTTGAATAAGTAACCCTGCTGGATTGTGTTTCTGCTTTGACTGACAAATGTCCTGTTAGGCTTCACCTCCTCTAGTTCAGCAGGTGTGAACAGAAACAATTTCAACCCGAGAAACGACACTGTTTTTTTTATTTAAAATCTCACACATTAACAGATTCTCTATTAGTTTGTCTCACTGTAAATTCCTTCTATATTTACCATTTAAATCCTCACCCGGTCCATTGCCTGGTAAAGAAACCGCCTCCTCCGTCACCTCTCCACCTCCTGAACAAAAACCAGCAGAGGACAAAAACACAGAGATGTTAATCGTGGCTTTATTATGAATTGTTTGTGAGGACATTTCTGTGTTTTCTGCATCATAAAGGAAGCTCATCGGACACGACGTGCATTAGGCTGTGCGCTCCACAGGATGGAAGTTGGTCAGCAGAGTCTGGTGGCTTGGAGGCCAAGAGGAGGGCTTCAGTTCCTCCCCAAAAAGGGCCATCCCACAGCAACGGAGATGGCAAAACCCCTTAAGCCATGAGCAGTGAGGGGGTGAGACTATTAGGTGAACACATACACCTGGTTATCTCTTTGCAGGGTCACAAATGGGGGAAATTCGAGCTGGCTGGTAAAGCTGGGAAGGAGTCTACGTATACTTCACAGCTTTTATTTTACAACTTGAAGCAGGATTTGACTTAATTAGTGGCCCAGAGAGCAGCAAAGAGGTGAATCTCCTAGTTTAGTTTGCTATAATATTTAAATTCGGAAGCTTTCTTGTAAACTTTGCTGCAGCGTGTCAGCAGCCGTCCTCTCTCTTTCTAGCAGCGATACCTGCAGCATGCAGGGGTGAGTCTAAAGAGCAGCATGGGAAATACCACTGAAAAAAAGAACAATACACATTTTCATCATCTGGGACCTTTATTGGAAATTTACCAGCATTACGTCCACCATCCACCCCAGCAGCGGGAAGAGGAGATGATGTGGAAAGGCACGGCGCCGCAGCAGCAACACGAGCAGGGGGAGATGTTTGGCTGAATCGCTGCACTCGAGGAGCAGCAGGACGTACTGGTCCGCTGAAACCCCGCACCCCAGGAGCGGCTGCAGAAGGGGGGGGACCTGTTTGGCCGATTCTCTGTATTCCAGCGGCTGCTGATCCGCTGCCTCCCTCTGTTAGTTCATCTGTCCTTATTTTTAACTTCCCCAGCGGCTTCAGGGTGAAGACCTGCCCGCTCTGCTTAAACAGGACCGGGCAGCCGCTCAGGACGTTCTCCCTCCACACTCTGGCATTTTCAAAGCTTTCAGTCACTGTCTTCAGCTCGCTCTCCAGCTGTCCCACTTTGGCCTTCAGAGTCCTGTTTTCAGCGAGCAGCAGCAAAGACAGCTGGGAGAAAACAGCGTTGATTTTTCTTGTTGCTTCACACGCCAACATCTTCACAACGCTGTCAGAATCCAGCTGTTGGGAGTAAAATCAAGAAGAAACAAAACTTAGTGCTTTTAGTGTAAACAGAACATTCGATACATCTCATGTTTAGCTTGGAGCCTGATTGGCGTTTGCCATAGAATAGCAGAACTGAAGCCCTGAGCTTTTCAAACATGAGAGCAGGTTCACCCTGACCACATGTGACAGACATGGAAGGGTCATCACGTGGTGATAAGACTGACAGCTGAGGTTATTTATTGCTAAATAAACTGTGGTGCATTATTATGGACTAATACACCCTGCTGTACATGAAACAGGAAAAATCATCTTCACTTTTACATGGCTGCAACATTTCTGATGCAGACACATGAACACATTAATAACTAATCTATAAGCATTCTGAAACGAGTCAGTGTTACCGGTTTTTATTTAGCTAATATTTGTTTAATGCACAAGCTTTACTCGTGTACAAGATTTAATGGATGTATACACCGTACTGACCTTACAGTTAATGTCCAGTTAATTAACATGACAGTTGCAGATTTACTTTTAAAAAAAGCGACTGTAACGAATAACAGCGCTGCAAGAGGGAGGGTAGCATAAACAATAAACCGCGTCATAAATCTGAATTAAAGAAGTGACAAAAGTGGCGTTAGCGTCAGTCTGCACACCAAATTACTGCTATTTAACTGAACAGGCGCTATAAATATGAACCAAACTCTAAATAAAACCCAGTATTACAATCTATCTTATGTATTTATACGGAAATATTCACTTTGTTAAAAAAAAAAAAAGAAACTAGCTACAGCGTGACGACCGTCCGCCATCTTTGTTTTGCGTGCCCTCCATTGTGATTTTATTCCGTCCGTCCACTCTCCCCCAGCACAGCATCCCCGGCGCGTGTAGTAAGCGGCGACGATAAAGCGGCGCTCTCAGGTGTCCCTCACCGGTGACTCACCTGACGTTTTACACTTTGTTCGTTTGCGTCGGTTTCGTCTCTTGAATTTCCGGTAACATCGACAGCGGCCCTGATAACAGTCTCCATTATGGACTTTGTTTCAAAATAAAACACCGTGTTTTCTGACATTTTCCCTCCGCTGACAGCAGCCGACCATTACCGGAGGAGGAAAAACCAGCCGATCGTTAGCGCCATTCACTCCGGAAACGAAAATAGCTCAAATGTAGAAATTTCAAAATAAAACACAAGTCACTTTGATTGCAAATGCTCTTTAATTGCAATTTAGAGCGAGAAATATATATACACACATATTTCAGAGAACTGAAATACAAAGTCATTAGAAAGTTATTTTACATTTCGATTTCTATTTTAAAAATAATCTTAATGGTATTCAGTGGAATTTTTACAAATTCACAAAACTTAATACAATTTAAGAAATCTTTCAAAATAAAAAGCCCAATTTTTTAAAGCTTAGTATCAACTGGCAAAAGAAAAATGGGTTCAGTGGCTGACTCCTACATCACCTTCACCTCTGAAGATGTGTCCTACCTCAGTATCTGCAGTTTTAGGTTACACCAGGCTTTTAAACAGCTAAGGTTAAAGAAACAAAATCACAATATAACAACATTAATGCCACAAACCTCTATTGAGACAAGAGCTGAAATCATAGTTACTGCTATTAAATCACCTTTGGATTGATCCCTTAACTCTAACATCTAAAGAGTGAGCGGTACCCGGAGGATGCGCAGATCAGTATCGGCCGATATTGGCAAATAAGATGACATTTAACTAAATCAGCGGCTGATCTTATTTCTGGCCAGCCTAAATGTTTAATGACAGTAATTTTATTTTAAATGACTTCTATTGTTTTAACCGGATTGTTGGTCCAGACTGTCACCAAAACTTCAGCGCACCTCTAATTAGGGTTGCAGCAGTAACCGGTTTCATGGTATACCATGGTATTAAAATGCATGGTTATCATACCGTGAAAATCTCATACCGTTGCAACCCTACCTCTAATCATAAGTAAATGTCCACATTCTGTCAACAAACTAGGATCTTTAAGCAAACTGCACCAG
>VUQJ01000055.1:0-13191 GCA_015108635.1 Andinoacara biseriatus
TGTTGTATTTTAATGGTAAGCACTTTGGTCAGCACCTGCTGTTTTTAAAGTGCTATATAAATAAAGTTGGCTTGGCTTGGCTAATCAGATCGATTAATTGATGGAGTAATTAATAGATGCAACCCCATTTTGCTGTACTGCTTTCACTATACTCTATGAATAATCTCCATCTCCTGTAACATTTAGTTGATGAGGACTGTCAGAGTCACGCTGGCTCAGAGGCTGCTGCTCACACGGCTTGAATTTGGATTTTTTGGTAAAATGTTAAAATATTCATAGAGTTAATTTTCAAAGAGGAATCCCTTTTTATATACCAGTTTAAATTTTGTTCTACTTTACAATCAAAAGAGTTAATCCAAACCAACCCATTAGTGGTATATTTTATTCACTAACCACATGAGAATCGATAAGAGAATTGATAAGGAATCGAATCGATTAGTGATATTAATAATGGAGTCGGAATCGGAATTCTTATCAATTCCCACCCCTAATCAAAAGTAATCTCAGCTACATTTAGTCTCTGTTGTAAATACTGTTCTAGGGCAGCAAGAAAGTATTCAAAATCTGTGTATCCATCCATCCATCCTCTTATCCTCTTAATGTCACTCTAGCTCTGAGGCAGTAGTGCTAACCACCACGCCACCCTGCTGCCCTCATTACAAATCATTGTAAAGCCACATATTCTTAATATACACAAGTAAAATGAATGAAAACCTACAGTGGATATCTAGTACTTGGTTAAATCATTGTTTTGGTGTGCAGCAAGTTATTTGTTGCTAGAGTTACTTAAACTATCTATTTACTAAGTTGACCTCTCAGCTCTTGGAACTGTGGTAGTAATTCATTTTAATGCCATTATGAGGGACCTGGCAAGCTGGCAAAAACAAGCAGGCACAGGTGTATTTTCAAATTGTGGGCTTTATTATACCCCAAAAAGACAAAAAAATTTTATGAAGACAAACAATTCTTAAAAATCAATGTAAAAGAGGTCAACTAAACAAAATTTACAAAAATCATATTTAACAGAACCCAACTAAATGAACTGCCCAAATGAGAGACAGCTCAACCTTTGCAGTAACAGAATAAACCATTTTAAATGCCACAGGGGGAACCAGAGTGTAACTATATTTAAAAAACAGTTTGACATCCCTGGATTAAAGTAATGGAGGAGGTGGGCGTGACCAAAATAGATGGCCTGCAGCAGCGTCACTGATAGGTTTTAGTTTTGACTGACAGATTACAAGCACAATAGGCAGACATGTCATGCATTTCGGATGACTGACGAAGCATCCATTAACCTTCTCGTCTAGTTACGTCTCATCAATGAAAACTCACACACGTCTCATCATGTTTTAGCCAACAAAGAGCAACGGGTATCTCGTCATCGTCTCGTTATCGTCATTAAAAAAAGGGTCATCAATGAAAACAACACTGCTTTCTCCACTTGTTAATGTTTTTCCTTCCAATCCTGCTGTGTTATATTGTAGTGTATGATGTGTGTGTGTGTGTGTGTGTGTGTGTGTGTGTGTGTGTGTGTGTGTGTGTGAGACATGAAACATACTCAATAATGAGGGCAAGAAGATGCAACAACGCCCCCCGGGATCCCGAGGCAGACAGAGAAAGACCCTGGGGACCCAAGCCATCCCCAGCCCACCAGGAGCTCAGAAGACCCGAGGCCACATATCCCCATGACAAGTGCGTGGGCACCCCAGAGGAGGAAGGCCCCAAACGAAGCCCCCACGGCCAAAGGGCAAAAGCTCCAAAGAGCCAGAGGCAATGAGCAGCCCACCCTGCTGGAGGCTGACCCCCCTCCCCCCCCGCGCACGAGTCGAGAACATGGCACAGAAAAAAAAAGATTAACTGAAATGTCATATATTTGTCTGGAGGTTTAATCTACATGAATGACTTGTACATTTTAGATTTTGCTGTGCTTTGCTGTGTACTCTAGCCTGCTTCCATGCCAAAGTCCCAGCAAAGGTGGACTAGTTCTTTACCTGCCCATGATGACAAGAAGCAAGATACCTGTGGATTTAGAAGCACTTAGAGCTCTAATCCAAAAGAAGGCTCCAGGCATATTCAGAAAATATGAGGAACCTGGCACAGTCTGCACAAAAATCAGGATGCTACTTGTTAGAATTGGTGTGAGCTATCTTGTGTAGAGACAAGGATTATAAGTTTTTAAAGCAACACACAACATAACAATGGAATGAAACTTATTTTCTGTACTTTACCTTGTACATATTTTATAGTTGGTGTGTGAGCTTGATTAGAGACCATTAGTGATCTGATTGGTAATGTTTTCAGTTATCCATCCAGTTTTTTCTGTAATTGTATTACAATTTAATGCCCCTTGAGGTGACAGCTTGTTGTGATTTGGCATATAAATAAAATTGAATCGATGAAACTGTCAAAATCCAGGAGCACATTCCCACTATTAAACTATTCCAAGTAACTACTATGGTAAATGGATGAGCTCTTATATAGTGCTTTTCTACTCTATCTGAGCACTCAAAGCACTTATACAACATGTTTACATTTACCCAATCACACCCATCAATACAAGCACTTCCACATGTAACTCAGCTAAGTGCTTATTGTCTAACATTCACACACATTCTTACTCCAACGCTTGCTTCAGAGAGCAACTTGGGATTCAGTATGTTGCCCAAGGATAGTTGGGCACGCAGCCCAGAGCAGGAATCGAACCGCTGACCCTCCAATCATTTGGTGACTTGCTCTACCTCCTGAGCTACAGCCACCTTATGATATGGTGATCCAGACTCTCACAGGAGCTTCATTGAAATTAAACTATGCAACCTTCAAAAGGATATGGAGGAAAGCCAGAGACGATATCACTGGAAGAGCAAGTCAGAAGGCCCTGTAACTCTGATTATGACAAACACGGATGAAGATGATGGTGAGTGGGAGTCTCCAACACTGGCTCAGATATTTCATCAGTATCCATGGTTCATTAACACGTCCCTTCTGGTAAGGAACTCATTGATGCTATAATCTCCTAAATTTCTCAATACATGTATCAACTGACATTCGTTTGAAGCAGTCCCAGGATACTCAATTGCAAGAAGCCATGCCTCAGTGAACATGGAACAAGAACAAATCGTTTTGAAACTCACTAAACTATTTCTTAACTTGATTTTTCAAACTTTTTGTGTTAAAGACTGGAACAAGCTTGAAAATCGTGAGTCAAAGACCCACCGAACTTTCATTATTTGCCTCGGACACCCTATATTGTGTGATCACTAAAAGTGACAAGATGGCTCTTCCACTTGGTGATGAAGGGTGGACAAGGGCAGTTGACAAGCTGTTCAAGATGTATTGAATTTGCAAACTTGTTTACCTTATCTAACTGAAGTCTCTTCTCTTTTCTGGAGCACATTTATGAGATCCCCATTTCTGGTAAGAAAAGATCCAAAGTTGTTAAACTCATCTCCAAACTTCTGGCTATATCATAGGTAAACTGTGTATGTTTATCCAAAGTTTAATACTATAGTACGATTGGAGGAGAAGTCAGGAACCTTCTTCAGCATCTCAGAGATTTTCATGCCTTATCAGATTGAAATTACTTTCAGATTATTTGTTGTCAGAACAACTGCCAAAGAACATATCACAATCTAAACTCTTATGCAAAACATCTTGAGAAAGTCCATTCAAATGGCATTGGTAATGAACCTGATGGAGTGAAACTATGTGAGAAAGTGGAGGTATTGCTGTTTGTCAGTTTTATCAGTTTCTGATGATGATTCATGCTTACAGTATGTGGTAGCTAGAAATTATATATTTGAAATTGTTAACATAAATTACCTTGCAGATGCTGGATCATTAAGCCTGTTATGTTTTGAGGGAGAGACGATTTGCTTAAATCCCAGGTACAAAATTTTGTAGGTCATTCTGAATCGCATTTTCACAATCTGGGGCAGTAATTTAGTGTTGTTTAATGTGCCAAGAGTTTTCATAAATGTTTATTGATAATTCAATGTAACATTGTAGGTTGGAAAAAAATATCTTACTGACAATACACATGAGCAATGCTATATACAACTGTTTTTGTAATGGTTATTCATGTCGGAATTTTTAAAAGGATGTTTTTCCTTTTGAAACTGATGATTTTATGCATTTAAAATGTCATGAGCTTTTTGTTCTTGACCCTGGTTTTAAAAATGAACAATAAATATTACTCTTTGTACAGTTGGCTTATTTAAAAACCTAATTCCAAAGGAATAGAGTACACATTTTTAAACAGATTAATGTGTCGATATAAGGACCACACAAACCATGTTTTAAAGTGATTGTGTTCCATTTTACACAATAACTGTTAAAACTATACCTGTGGTAAACGGGACACAAAATGTGTGGTTCTTATATTGAAACATTAATGTGTCATAAATTGACACCACTTGATATTAACTCATCCGTTTTAAGAGCGTATAGACGTTATGTAATTTCACATCTGAAAAATTTGTAATTTTGTGTAGTTTTTTTAGTGAGATTTTTTGCAAATAGTATTTTGTTCTTAAAAACACATTGTGAAGAAAATGAGGGTGACATCAAGCAATGATGTGTTGGTCCTGATATTTCTAAACAAAAAAGGAAGAAACTGAGATTCTGTGTTCATTCTCACAAGAAAGCAGCAGCAGGGAGAATTTCATGGTTTGATCCAGGAGTTGAAGCTGGATCTTTTGTACATATTTTGGGAGGGCAGCGGGGCGATTTGAGGTTTGTCAGAGCTGGGACCACGTCTGAGGAAGCAAAGAAACAATTTCAGACATCCGACTGACAGAGAGCAGCGTCTAGCTGTGGGTCTGAGGTAAGTATTATTTTACTATTTCCATATCATTGTATATTCAGTATATCGGTGTGTATTTTGAGCCGTGAGTTCACATGTTGTCAAATGCAGTCGTCTCATTGGTCAGATCTGTTTATTTGCTTGCGAAAGTCAGAAAAAAAAATTGTCCGGCAAAGTAAGGCAATTAAGGACGGTGCGAATGGCTGCATTAACAATAGCTGAGTCTGAAAAATATTTTTAACACATGAAAAATTTGCATGGATTTCATGCATTTGATTTTGATGTGCAGAGGCCTTTAATCTTGTTTTATCCTGATGCCAGTCATGTCCCCTTCCTTGGCATTTCTGTGTCTTTGGTGAAACACGTATGACCCTCGAGTCTGAAGGTGCAGGCACAAAATAAAACTTGGCTCCACAGCATGTGAATACCGACATAAGAAATTTGACACGAGGAGGGAACGCTGAGGGAGGAAAAAAACCTTCTCTTTCTTCTCCTCCACCTTTGGCGTACACATGTGGCCATCTCTAGCAACATACATAACACACTATTAGGCGGAACAGCTAAGTCCATTTCGTAATTTGTAATTACATATGAATCTGTGATTATTTATCCAATCCGAGTCCAATATTATTATTTTTTTCTGTTAAATAAACTGAAAAAAATGACTGACTGTACTTTTAAGCATGCCAAGAACAAAGGTCCACACCCCATTCTTCATTTGATATTTATTTATTCATTTATTTAATGCTTGTGGTACAGTTCAGCAGTGCTCATCAGACTCTCAGATTAGGACTCACCAGGTTGCTCCATTAACACGGTTACACAATAAACAGTTCTGTGTTTTGCATGCAAAATTCTCTTATTGTTCTGAGAAAAAATTTGTATTCAAAAGCGTCATCAGTCCTCTCTGAGCATAAGCTTTTACAGCACCGGGACATCCTTTCCCCAATTATCCCAGACTTTTACAAAGCTGAGGCAAAGCATAGGATCAGTTAAGGTTTTTACAAACCTTTATGACCAAGGCCAGCACAAGGCAAACTTTTATTGATATCAGCCCAAAATATGTCGTCTGACAGGCTGTAAATTTCCTTTGGATTACACTGTCAGACAGAGGTACTTTTTACAGGCCATCTGTAACAACATTTTTTAGGAGTGTTGCCGCTACATGAGGATATACTTTACTGCCTGTGGTTCAGATAGTGAACCCTTGAATGAGAGCTGGTTTTTACGAACCTGTTACAGTAACTGTCCACACCAAAATCACCTGAAAAATCTACGTGACACCCTCTGGTTAATATTGGCTCTGTACATTGCCGCAATAACACATTGTTATCACAAACTGCTCCAAGGAATACCCATTGGAACCGCTTGCTCAAGGAACAAAAAGTGGCAGCTTGTAGTGCCAGAAACTGTAATGCCTGAGATTCTGACAAGTAACCCAGAGCCAACACTAGGCAACACTACTCAAACCTTGTACATCTGCAGCACTATTGTGTTGCATGAAAAACTATACAGTAATGTCATCCACGTTTCAGGTACTTTGGGTCTTTCTATATGCTTAAGTTAAATCAGAGAAGTAAACTAAACAGTGAACAAAACAACAAAAAAAGGTATGAATAATTAAATAGTTTTTTCCAAAAGGCCACCCTGTCAGCTGTTTGTCACAGTGCAACAGAGAAATGATTTCACACCTCGTCCTTTGTCCGACTGACCCTGTTAGTCAGCATCCCGCTAACCATTAATCACATCTAAGTGTCCAACTAAGTGTGAAGACACTGGAAAACAAAATGCTCCTTCCATGCATGACCACAGAATCACCCCCACGTGTGTGTGTGCGTGTGCATGTGCAAAAATCACCTGCAAAGATACACGCACGTGCACACAATCACACACACAGAAATGAGAAAAATGCCACACTTCCATGAAAATATTGTCGTTTCTACCACACCCCCTTCACCTCCTGCCACTATCATCGCTCCACGTGACGTGTTGTGAAGGGCAGAGAGGACGAGCGCAGAGACAAGCATGAATAACAATAACTTTCAACTTAACATTGTCTAAAATTTACATAAAAAAAAGCAAAAGCATTTTTTTTTTCTTTTTTTAGTTACTGTCATGGTCTGTGTTTGTTACCCGGTGTTTTGAGTTTGTTGGACATTTTGAGTTTAGTTTGTTTTGTTAATTTTTGTGATCCCCTGTTTAATGTTTAGACTGTTTCAGTGTTTTCTCTGAGTGTTCTTAGTTTATTCCTGGTTTCCCATTGGTTTAGGTTATTTCCTCCCTCAGCGTTCCCACCTCATGTGTCAAATCTTTTCTGTTTATGTCTGTGTTCTTCCCTATTCAGTTTTCTCACTTCCTGTTTTTTCTGAGTTGTTCCTTGTGTGTTGTGTTTAGTTTTTTTATTTTTTTATTTCAAAGTATTTTTATTGTGTTGCGTTGAGTTTTGGTTTCTTTTTCTCATCCTCAGGATTTAATTCAGCTGTGTTTTGTTCTCCCTCGCCGTCGATGTTTCCCCTAATTACACTTCTATATTGTCTCAGTTTCCTTTTGTCCTTTGTCAGAGCATCTGTTTTTATTAGCGTTGTGTTGCCTTAGTTTGTGGTTTTCAATGAGTTTTCTGCTGTTATGTTTTAGTAGTTTTATTTCTGTTCTGGACTATGTCTTTTGGTTTACCTGTAATTGACCATCAAATAAATGACCCATTTAATTTCTACTCGGTCTGCCTCCATGCCCGGCATTTGGGTCCACTTCAATACTCAACACGGTCAGTAACCTTTCTGACCTCAACAGTACGCTCTGACCACAATGGACCCGGCGGATGCTGCGATTTTCACAATGGAATCCAAATGGGTGATAGCATATGTGTTGTATAAAGTGCTTTGAGTGCTCAAGTGGATTAGATACGCGCTGTATAAAAACTAATCCATTTACCTGAGAGTTTGGACCAGTATGTGTATGGACTAACAATGACCTACTATCAGTGAACTGGAATATAGCCCACAAGCTTGCAGCCCAAAAGTATTATGCAGCCAAAGGAAGTGCTAACCAGTTAATGATTGGATAGAGTCCAGAGGTGTGTCATCTGTGTCACTCTGTGTCGTTGTGCCTTGTCTCATGCGCTCTATATTTAGTTGTATTCCCCGTGTTGCATCAACTCTGCATTTGCATCATGTTTGGTCTTTTCCTGTTTTATTTTGACAGTCTCCTGTTCCGCGTGTGTTCAGTTTTTCTTCCCGTCTCATTAGTGTCATTCACCACCTGCCATCAGCCGTCCTTCCCAGCTGTTTCCTCTTGTCTCTTTACCTCATGTGTAAATATTGTCTGTGTCTTGTTCAGTTCTTTGTTGCATTGTTATCTGTGTAAACTCGAGAGTTTCCCTTTTGCTCGCCAAGGGTTTTGTTTTGTGGATTATTGCCTACCTTGTCTTTGGGATTTGTGTGTTTTTGCAAGTTCTAGAACTTTATACAAAGACTCACTAACACAATTTTTCAAGTTCAGCTGTCTCACGCATCCTACATTTGGGTCCAACCCTGCCTGCCACAGAGCCCACACCTTAACAACTCTAGTGTCGTGCTTTTTTATTGTTCCTTTAAATAACCTTTAAACATTACAGCTTTCACCTGATTAACACGCTTTGATCAAGAATTAACTATTAAACTAATTCCTGTAGTGATGGGCAAGTGAAGCTTTTGTGTTGTTGGGTTCATTACTGAACGCATCAATTACAGCGCCCTCTCCTGGAGAAGTGCAATACTTTTAATTGCACATGCGCGCGAACCCCTCAATGATCTACCTTACTTTTGTTAAATACCTTTTGTTCTGAAGCAGCTTTGCATTTTTTTGATGCACACATATTTTGACCAAGTATCATGATATAATTTTATATTTACAAATAAAGATGGATGAATGTGTGTGTTGTGTTATTAAGGAGAAAGTGCTGGGAAAACATGGCATACATTCGGTGCGCTTGTGTAACTAGGGAGGGGGTGATTTGCAGGGAAGAGGAACACTCGATTTTTAATGAAGTATAATTTTTTTTTTATGGAGACACATAAGGGACATGGGAGAAAAGAAATGTGGCGGAAGAAAGTGCATTTTTCGACATCCTGCAAAAGTTTTTAACTGAAGGCGTTCTTGATACGGCGGCATCCGTCATCATGTAAAAGGATGGGCAAGAGATTGGCAGCAAAAGTCGTCTTTAATTCATAACTCGGCTGTTACTGTTGTGTTACTGCCATCACTAGAAATGTGCACTCAATGACTTATTAACAAACTTTTACATAATCTGCCTTATCAAGAAACTTCTCTTTCTCCACAGATGTCCAGTTGACCACCTGTTGCACGCATATCTGCTAACTGCATCGATTAATGTATACATAGTTGAACATTTTAACATGGGAATCTTTGGAGAATGACACTTTTTTAACCAGCCTCGTTATTTAAAAACTTATGACTCAATAAACTAGATCATCACATCTCAGTCTCAGTAAATCAAATGAATACACTCTATTTAGCTTTTAAGCTAACCTTGCAGCTTTCATAGCTGATTTGGCCCCACATTACAGAAGTGAAAACAGCAGGAACAGATAGACCTGGATGAGAAAAGTGCCCTTTCTGCCGGAGCCCAATTTTTTGCTTCATTCATCAATATTTAAAAACAAAAATGACCATCTGTCAGTGTTTTGATATCATCTGAGCCACGCCTCGCCCCTCCCTCCTCCTCCGTTTAGCACTCATGCAGTGCTGAGCGCCAAACCGCTGTTACACACTTCTCTGACTCGCAGCATCACACAGACACACAAGTAATGAGTGTTTATACAATCCCTCATGTTAACTCTTAACATAATAGCACTGCTGAAAACGTGTCTACAGGCCTGATGCTTCCGTTAAAATTAAAACTGTGAGGGTGCATTTAGGCGTCACACCCACTGAAAACACGTGCCTTTTGATACAAAGAGCATCCATGCATAATGCATAGCCTACACATTTTGTACTCATGAGTCATGAAATACGTGGTTTCAGAGCCTAGTGTTTTGTGTTTTTGTAACTGAAGTCTGTTGTTTAAGTTCTCTAGTTGTTTGCTGTTTGCTTATAGTTAAGATTTTTAGTTTGTTATAGTTTTCTGAATTCTGTTATTAGTTATAGTTATTTGTATTTAATTCTTGTTCCCCTTGACCTTGTCGTCCCTCCCTTCTTGTGTTATCTGTTGTCTGTGTTGTCCCTCCTGTGTCAAGTCTGCTGTGTTGTGTTTCAGGTGGCTTTGTCTTCCCTGTTAGCTGCTCCCACGTCCAGTTCGTGTGTCATAGTCTGGATTTGTGTTTTGGGGTTTCCTCTGTGAACCTGCTTCCCCAAGTTGTGTCAAGTCTGTGTGTATGTTTCCATTGGTTACTTCCTGTCTTAGTTTGTCAGTCTCCTGTTGTGTGTGTGTGTGTGTGTGTGTGTGTGTGTGTGATGGGGAGTTTTTACAAGCTCAAACAAACAGCACTGATCCAGATTGAGGAGATAAAAGCATTTCATTTTCATGGCCCTACATCCTTTGACCTTCATGTTCAAACTGCCCTCTGCAGCTCTGTTCCTGGATCGCTTTGTTTTTATTATGATTGTTGTTCGTTCTGTTCCTTGTGTCACTAATAAATAAAACATAATGAAAATCCCAGGGGCAAAAGAGGCTAGCGTTTAATTCTAACAGAGATTTATTGGAGATTTAGTGTGTGTGTGTGTGTGTGTGTGTGTGTGTGTGGGTGTGTGTGTGTGTGTGTGTCAGGGAGAGCAATTGCGTGAAAGAAGAAATGTAATGGCCACACAGTAAAACAAAATGATAACCAAATATCTGGCCTTACTCTTACTCTTAAAATTTAAATTAAAGTGATGCAGGGAATGAATGTCAGTGGTGATCAAAGCTGTGATTCATCAGTATATAAAGAGGACAAAGGCAAAGGAAAAAGTTCTCAAATTGAATCATAACAACATAGTCAAAATGTGGACAGCCTAATCTAATGAAAGGCTTCCCGATATATGTAGGTATTCAATATTTTTCCATCATCCACTTCATGAGGAAGCTGAGAATGAAATCCGATATTACAGAGAACAGAGTTAGTGAGTTAGTGTTACAGAGGTTTCGGTTAAATAGCATTGACGAGCACCTGCAGCTCACTACAGAAGGAAATCTCAAACTGTGTTATTTAACAGATAACTTGGGTATATTTCCTATTAATTTTGTTATTGTGGCTCTATGGGTCATGCTAACTTTAGACTCTTCTCCCCCTGCTGTAGAGATTAGGAAAGCCAGACACATACAGGAAAAATTAAACTTTGTTCACATGTGAGACAGAGGACAGACAACAAGCTATTTTTTTTTAACTCAAGCTAGTTAATTAGTATTAATTAGTATGTGACTAATTGTTCTGCAAGTTGACAGAAACACTGCTCTTTGTTATCAATGTTTTTTGGGGGGGTTACAACTTCCTACGGGTACTTCTCCAGAAGTTATTTATCAGAACAAGGTGTACACACACACACACACAAAAAAAAATTAAAATAAATAAAAAATTCTTGCAACTTTTAAATATTCCATATTTTAATAAAGCTTTTTTCTTAAATGTTAGTGTGTTAGTCAAGTCTACACATATTAAATAACTCCCAAGTATACAGTCCCAGTGTGAAACAAGCTCATTTGAATTCATTAAAAGCTCTGTTTTCATGTTATGTTATGTTCAGGTAGTTCAGGTAGTTTATTATCACGTAGTTTTCCTTGAACTGGGTCTCAGTTCATGTGTTTTGGTAGTAAAATCAGTAATTTTGGCCCTAAGCTACATGTTTCTGTGGTTTCTCTTTAGAAAACTGTAGACCTGATGCAAGTTACATCTTTGTTTACAGTGTTTGTGTCACATGTTTTATGGGAACTTATCAGCATATACACAAGTGTTTCTCCTAAACAATGTCCAGAAAACAGAAGCTAGATGAGGCCATGGGGAACATTGTTAAATATATGGGCAACATTTTTTAATAGAAGATGAAGGCTTCAGAAACTTCATTAAAATCCTAGACCATCATACTCCATTCCAAGCTGCAAAGCTAAAGACAATCCTGGAGGCAAGATACACCAAACAGCCAACAACATCAGTCAACATGGATTGTATTGATTGTATAACACAAGTCACACCTATTTTCCTGGGTGTGTGGGTGTGCCACAAGAGGTGGATAACAGATAGAAGCCTTAAATTTATGAGCAACAACAACCTTTAGGGGCAGCCCCGGCATCTCTGACATAGCACCGATGATGAGTCTGAAGCAACCAGTGCCGGACATTTTTAGGTCCATTCTATCAGGCAACTGTTGAGCTTGTTGAGTGTCTGGGTCTAAATCAATTCCACTAATCAAAATGCTCAGATATATTATTTCTACTGAATGTGCCCAAATGGCTCCTTGTATTGGTGCCACTCTTGCCAACAAGTTGAGAAATGATACCCTGAAGTACTGGGATGCTTGTTAGACATTTCTTGGTGTCTAACAAGCATATTTTGTTTTAATGTGTAATGATGATGTAATCATCATTTTGTATAAATTAATACAACACATGAATGACCATACAGACGTCTTTGAGCTTTGCTGACATGGAAGTGAAACTTGTCAGTGCTTCAGTCATGCTTGTGAGAGGCTGCTATAGCTTCGGTTGTCCACCAGATGTCACTGTCACTAAAGACTTGAAGCTTTGAATCTTTTTCGGAAAGCCTCAGTGCTTCATGAGGCTTCACCTGCCCATTAATAACCAAAAATCACAAACAGCAGGGGAAACAACAGTACGCTGTGACAAAGGACGACTGCAAAGGGAGATTTTAAATAGACAGATGAGATATCAGAGATATGGAAAACATCAAGGGAGTGAGACATGGCTGAAATTAATCTAATAAGATGAGATGGGAAGCAAAACTGGAAACATGACACAGAAGCTACCTAAATTAAACAGGAAGTAACAAAATGAGGACACCCCTAACACAGAAACAAAGACTTGACAAAAAACAAAAGGAACAGAGGAGAGGCAGGATAACTGAAACAAAGAACTGATAATCACCTACATTTTAATTTTAATTGTTGAATTGTATTTTTTAATTTCAAATGGGTCTCAAAATCACAAATTATTTGTAGGTGTGGCGTGCCGTCTGCACACAATAGTTGTCTTACAGCAATAAGAAATCATCCATGTTGAGACACTTGCAGGTAATAAAAGATTATGAAAGTCCTAACTCACAATGCTGGCTCAAAGACCAGGATCGTGATGGCCAGAAGTGGCCATTCTGGCAAATTCACCCCAAAATTGGAACATACAATACCCAGAGAAATTGCAAAAAAAAAACAACAAAAAAAAAAAAAAAACAAAAAACAGCAAT
>VUQJ01000055.1:34633-45426 GCA_015108635.1 Andinoacara biseriatus
GACTTTGGACTAAAACAAAATAATACTATTATAAGCCTATTCTGAAATTACAAGATCCATTTCATTTCGCTTGCTGTAAATAAAATAACTTTAGAATCTACTGCACCTGAAACGAGGACTGAAAAGTAGTCAAAAGTTAAATAAAAATTTTAAAAAAGCAGTCAAGAAGTAGGGAAAGAGATGGAGAAAAGCAGATGAGTGAAAGAGCAAGGCAAAATGGAGCACTGATAAAGTGTTAAATGGTGTGAATAATTGAGTTGGAGGTGGCAACTTAATGAGGTGAGCAACAGAGTGATCACGAAGAAGGCCAAGACTCCTAGTGTGGCCCTCACAGCAGGATAGGCATATGCTGATCATGAGAAGAATACGGAAATGAGCAGGCAAGAAGTAAATGTTACAAAGAGTGGAAGGAAAGAATTTCTCAGACTGCTTAAAAACAGGAGCTCATGCAGAAGTGGTCACGCCTAATGTACAGTTAGTAAGATCAACATTACCTACGTGACATAAAATTAAATTCAATTTAACATTGTTTGTGGCAGCAATTCACAACAACAGTTGTGCCACATTACATTATATTGCAAGTTAGAGAGAAAACCTAAACAATCAGATGAGCCTCTCTGAGCACCACTTGGTAATGGTGGGAAGAGACCTCAGACAGACCTGAGCTCAGGGACAAGCCTTCTCCAAAGACCGGTTTGTGTTCAACTCCTCAAGGTATAACTGACATATCATCACCCTCTTAAAATAATGGCCTAAGTCATTTTTTGAGGATTTTATTTTTGGGTTATTTACCTTCAAACCTTTCCACTGACTACACCAAAAAAAAAACCTGGGGAGAGGAAATGGATAACACCTTCAGTGAATGTCCAAATGAAATATGGCTGGCAAGGCACTTAGTTGACATTAAAGGTTAATTGGAAGCTCAGGTGCTATAGATACCAACAGTCAGGTCTACAAATGAGGTTTTAAGAAGTGAGTGCAGAGAGAATGAGGCACACAGACAGAAATATTTTTTTATAATTTAAAGGTATGCACTAAAAACAAGTAACAGAGGGAAACTAAGTGCGCTGTGATGGATCCAAGATGCAGGACTCGAAAACAGGTATGACTTAACTTCAGCTTTATATTTGCTGGTGATGACAGGGGATACAGGACTGGACAGGGCCAGCAGCAAAACTAGAAGAACTCACTTAACTGTGCAAAAGCACACAGCAAACAGAGTCATAGGCAGCCAGGTGACAAAGACAAAGGGAAAGCGCAGGCAATATATACACACACACCAGGGAATATGATAATGGAGAATAGCTGGGCAGAACACACAGGAAGCAAAATTAAACACAGAGCACAAGAACCAAAGACACCATCAAAATAAAACAGGAAGTGGCAAACAGAGACCAAGACAAAGACATGTGAACCTGAGATAAACAGGGAAAGGCAGGAATACAGAAAGATAAAACACAACAAAACTCAAAAGTCTGAAAACACAAAACACTCAGTCAAACTCAGGACCATGACTGTTACTATATATGTGAAGAGTCCAGTGCTTCATAAATAAATGGCAAAAAAGGTAAATAACAAAAATTACTGTTTATGAAATAATTATTTTTTGTGCCTAGAAATGGCACATCTACAATATAGAAAGAAAAATTTGTGACAAATAAAGATTTAATAGAAACTGATGAAAGGGAAAAAGCAAATGTTGTGATGTTAGGGCCCTTTGCAAGATGACCTGAAATTCTTGTCATGTCCCAGCAAACATGGTTGAAATGCCATGAACTGTGTCTTATTTGTTGCATGGTAAACTTTATGTGCCAGATTGTTACAAATATTTCTTGAGCACAAACTCTAAAATGGACATCTTGGTCATATTTAAGAATAATGCCTTAGACTTAGACTTATATAGTGCTTTTTAAGGTACTCAACGACGCTTTGCAATTCCATGCACTAGTCATTCGCACCTCAATCATACTTGGTGGTAGTAAGCTACTAATGTAGCCACAGCTCCCCTGGGGCAGTCTGACAGAAGCATGGCTGCCAATTCGCAGCTCCGACCACCACCAAACACCAACCACATTCACACTTAGGCAATGTGGGTAAAGTGCTTTGAACTGGCATCGGAGTTGCATTTGTGATGTCAACTCAAACTTTTTTTTTTTAAACTATTTTTTTTCTATCATGACAAGATGTCAAGAAAATACTGCCAATAGATGGTTATCCTACTTTGGAATATTTGCTGCGTGTTCTACATGTCTTGTTATCTTCAATTTTCTTTCTCAGCAATAAGCAGAGGTGGGACCTGAATCACAGATGATGTTTTACAAGACAATGTGCAACATCCAGTGAGACTTTGTTTATCAATGTGAATGGAAGATGACAAATTATTGCTCATCATGCTGCACAGGATAAGCACATTTTTATTATGACTAATGACTTCCCATTCAAGATATTCAAACCAGTGTAGTCCTACTGCTGGTTCCAAGCCGGGAAAAATGGGTATGGTTGCATCATAAAGGGCATCCCTTGTTAAATCTTGGCCAAATCAAATAGAAGATGGAAGAATTACTTTGGAGAGCTGAAATGTACAAAATGAAAGAAAGAGTGCAAGACAAATGTAGGACAGTTAGAGAATCAAGACATGCAGAGGATTAGTAAGGAGGAAGGTAGGGCACTTATGAAGAGGATGAAGAGTGGAAAGGTGGTTGGTTGAGATGTCAAAGCTGTGGAGATATGCAGATGTTTAAGGGAGAGGGTAGTGGACTTTTTACCAGACTGCTTTACGCAGTTTTGGAGAATGAGAGTGGAACTGTGTTACTGCATGAGGAAGTCAGAAGTGCCAGAGAAGTATGTGAGGCTGGTGCGGAACACGTATGAGGACAGCTCTGGAGAGAAAATGCCTGGGGCCTCTTTGGGGCCATGCTCCTGTAGGCCCACTACCCACAGGAGGCATCATAGGGGTTGGGTGCAATGTGTCTTGAAGTAATTCTGGCAAACCTTCAGGCGACTCAGGAGTGGAAAGTGGTGCTCTACTCACGCGGTTTATACTATGGGTGGGGCACTGCTGATTTAAATTGAGGCTATAGTTGGACAGTGAAAGGAATACTTCCAGGACCTTCTGTAGTGGAAGCAGAGTCTGGGGACAAGAGGGATGACTCCCCATCACTGGGGCTGAGGTCACTGAGGTGGTTAAAGAACTCCTTAGTGGTAGGGCCCCAGGGGTGGATGAGATGTGCCCTGAGTTCCAGAAGGCTATGGATGTCGTACAGCTGTCTTGGTTGACATGCCTCTGCAACATCGTGTGGAGATTTGGGGCGGTGCCACTGGATTAGCAAACTGGGGCGGTGGTCCCATCTTTAAGAAGGGGGACCAGAGGGTGTGCTTCAATGATCAGACTCCTCAGCCTCCCTGGTATGGTCTAGGCCAGAGGGCTGGAAAGCAAGGTCCATTCATTAGACAAACTTCAGATTCAAGAGGAACAATATGGTTTTCATCCTGGTTGTGGAATGGTGGACCAGCTCTTTATCCTCCTAAGGATATTCAAGTGTGACTGAGTTTGCCCATCCAGTCTACTTGTGTTTTGTGGACTTGGAGAAAGCATTCAACTGCGTCCCTCAGGGTATCCTGTGTGTGTGTGTGTGGGGGGGGGGTCGCGCTTGTACAGTCCCTGTACAACTGCAGCGAGAACTTGCCGACTGAAAGTCTGCCAGGTCTGCCCTTTGTCACTAATTAAGTACCTTGGGGTCTTGTTCAGGAATGAAGGGAGCAGGAGATTGACAGATGGGGCTGCATCTGCAATGTGGATGCATCACCATTCTGTCATGGTGAAGAGGGAAATGAGGGCGAATGCGAAACTGTTCAGTATACTGTCAGTCCACGTCTCGACCCTGCTGCCCCCACAACCCAACCCCAAATAAGTGGAAGAAAATGCATGGATGGATGGAAGTCTACATCGCATTGTAAATTTTCTCAACTAAGCCACTCTGGAACTTAAAGGGGTTTATGTGTCATACACAAATATTTCTTAGGCACACCTGAATTGTATTTTGCGAATTTCTCAAAAAAAATTTAAGAAAGAGGCCTTTCTTTTTTCTTTTGGTTCACAATTTTTCATTTTTATACTGTTCAGCCATAGGGTGTCGAAAACATAAACATGCAGGTCTTAATGGGACATAAATCAAAAGAAAGATTTATATTTGTGATCTCTGACTTGAGGAGCCATTCCAGTTGAAAATTCTGACTAGGAACTTGGAAATTCCAATTTTAAATGGAGACACAACACACATCGGTTTCTTTGGCTGCACATTAAGAAGACAACTGACTCAGCTTAACAAACATACAAATATATATGATAAGCTTCTTACCTGTTGTGAAGACAGGATCACCAAACATGAAAGAAAAAAGGACACAGAAAGAGGATTAGAATATTATTACAATTTGCCTTACAATAACAATGTTGACACATGGACAGCCACTGCAGGAAAGCTCAATAAATTTGTTATTGGTTCATGTTCGAAAAGATGTCAGTCAAGTACAACTTTAAGAATTTATGTTATTTAAAATTGCACTGTCCATCACTTCACTAGTTGGGACCCCATCCTCATTAGATTTGACAACATTTCAGAGATGATGTAAGCATGAATTGAAGCTGCAGTTTGGGAAAGACCTCAGAGCGGACTGGCAGCATCCAGGCCAGGCAGATCCCCAAAAAAGTCATCTCACAGAAGCAGTGATGACTGTGCGTTATAAAGGTCTTGAAGATTGTTATGAATACAGACTGATGGTCTAAATGGTCTAGTTCTTATATAGCACTTTTCTACTCTGTCTGAGCACTCAAAGCGCTTATACAACATGTTTGCATTCACTCATTCATACAAGCACTTCCATGTGTAAGTAAGCTAAGTGCTTATTGTCTAACATTCACACACATTTACTTTTTAAAAAAAATTAATTTAAAATTTATTGCAACAAACCAAAATCCCAAAAAATCTCTTCATTCAAGAGAGCAGCCAGGACTTGAACCCCTGACCTGCTGATCAGGAGGTGACCTGCTCTACCTCCTGAGCTACAACCACCCCTGTTCAGCCACAACATTATGACCACTGGCAGGTAAAGTGAATAACACTGATTTTCGCTTTGTCATGACTTCTGTTAATGGGTGGGATATATTAGGAAGCAAGTAAACATTTTGTCTTTTGAGAAAGACATGACTACAGGGGGAGATTTTGTAAAAGAACGAAACTGACAGGAAGCATATTTGGAAGTAGTGGTTGAATTCAGAACGCCAATTAGAGGAGAACCACCTTCCATGATGATAACCCCCAAAACCAGCAGAAGGTGTAGAGATGAATATCATTGGGGCATGACAGTAAATCCTAAAAGAAGGTGATGTCTTTCAAGATGGTAAGGAGATGTTGCCAGAACCACATTTCAGCTTGGAAAAGCTGTCCATAAAGATTGTGTCAACAAGCCCTTCTTAACACAATCATTCTGGACAGCTAAACTCAGGTTTAGATGATGCAAGTGAGAGCAAGTGAGAAATGAAGGAATGGCCTTGAAAAATTATGCACAGGATGGAATTCAGATGTCCTAAAAGGAAGAGAAGCTGTTGTTTGGTGCGAGAGGGAGAATAGCGTTTCGGTGGAAGAGATTAATGTGATTGAGTTTTCCATGGGCAGAGAAACCTGAAACTGGATAGTGTTGAAGGTTAGTGGGTTTGTAAATGGTAAATGGACTAGTTCTTATATAGCGCTTTTCTACTCTAACTGAGCACTCAAAGCGCTTTGTGTAGGCAAGCTAGGCAGGAATGGCCACCTCCACAGAAAGAGCAGGTGTGCAGTAGCAACACTGAGACATAGAGCATACAAGTCTTTAAAAATATTGCAGATTGTGCAGCCTCCAAGGTGCATGACTGGTCTACCCTTCCTAACTGTGCCTTGTGGCACTGGCATGCTTGCAAGAGATGGTGTGGGTTTAGGAGGTTTTGTAGGAATAGCTGTGGTTTTGGGGTTGTAAACTATAGTATCATGGGGTGGGATGATACAAGCTGAAGTTCGATGTGAAGGTACTCTGCATATCTTGACTTGAATGGGCTGCAAATATGTGACTGTAGAGGTCCTGGTCAAGACTGTCCCATATTGTGTCCTAGTGAATTGCTAAATGCGGGCAGAAGCTTTATAAACCAACTGTACTGTAAGTGGTACTGACAGAAGCTAGTGCCACCAAATTGTAGAGTCAGATCAATAATGATAGTCATGTAGTTGTCTAATCCTGTCTTCAGGAGGGAAAAGCACAACATATCTGAGAGAACGTGAGAATGTGTAAGCAATCTCCCAAGGAGTGAGCTTTTTTAGCCTGAGATGAGGCTGAAGCGCACACCCTTGTGGCTTTCAAACACTGTTCCACAGGCTGGTTGAGTGGTGGAAGAACAAGCTCTGCACACTATATTGTCAAAAGTATTCATTCGTCTGCCTTCACACTCATATGAACTTGAGTGAAATCCCATTCCTAATCCAGAGGAATGAACGAGGGTTTAAAATATTGGCCACACCTTTGCAGCTATTACAGCTTCAGCTCTTCTGGGAAAGCTTTCCACAAAGTTTAAGAGTGTGTTCATGGGAATTCTTGACCATTCTTCCCGAAGCACATTTGCAAGGTCAAACACTGATGTTGGATGAGAAGGCCTGGGTCACAGTCTTCACTCTAATTCATCCCATGGGTGTTCTGTTGAGACCAGTCAAGTTCTTCCACAACAAACTCACTCATCCATGTTTTTCTGGACCTGTTTTTTGCACTGGTGCTCAGTCATATTGGAACAGGAAGGGACCATCCCCAAATTCTTCCCACAAATCTGGGAGCATGAAATTGTCCAAAATGTCTTGGTATACTGAAGCATTAAGTCTTCCTTTTACCAGAACTAAGGGGCCAAGCCCAACTCCTGAAAAGAAACCCCACAACATTTTGTTTTATACTAAAAATCAAAACCAGGGGTGTCAAACAGTAGATGCTCTAGATCACAGGATGGGTAAAAATTGAAAAAACGGTCGAAGTCGCAGGCCAAACAGGATTACCATTTATTGAATATCTAAAACTAAAACTGTTGTAATCAGCAATATGAATTTGAATGGCCAGAATACATAGAAGAATATTTTTTTCTTCTAAAATAACATCAGGATTTTCAAGCTGATGAAAGTTTGCAATTTTTTAGGTAAAGTGTTGACCTGGTCTGATTTTTATTTTATTTTTTAATTTTTTTTTTGCCAACGTGGAAAGTGGCATTAATTCCCTTTTTGCATCTCCGCCTCTCACAGGTGCAACTTTACTTGAAAAGTTTTCACTGCATCATACATGTGTGCAATCACGCGGTCCGTCTATAAGGCTGCAGGTTTTAACGCATTAAGATGCTTCATTATGTCATATAGAAAGGCCGACCCACACAGCCACCTTTCGTCCCGGAGCCCTCCTGAGTCTTTTCCTTTACTTTCTATGAACTGAAAGATTTCCTCAGGCAGTTCATCACACCTGTGTGATAAGGCACGGCACCAAATTCAGAAGCTATTTCCTCCAGAAAAGACTAAAACTGTTGGTGATTTAAACTTTTGTCTCTTATAAAGTTCACTGTCTGTGTCATGGTGCTTTTGACGCGTTCTGTCTTCAGGACATTGCTACTGCTGTGTGATGCAGTGATGCAGATCATCTGTGCAGATCTTCCTCTGCATCTTCACTCATATCGGTCCCACAATCTGCACGGTATACCTCCAATGTCAGTGATCAGGTCCTCTGCCTCACACCCTTTTTGTTTGGCCATTTTTGAGGGTCAGACTAGCTTAAATGTCACTGTAAAAAGTGCTGACCAATGTCTTTATCTGATGAGCACTGGTCAATGTGTCACTGGCAATGCAGGAAACGGGTTAGCGCACAGATCTTATCCTGTGCAGCATCTTTTGCAGTGCATTGTGGGATTTGTAGTACAAGTGGTGGGAACGCTAATTACTCACGGGCCATTAATGATAGCTATATGAAATCATCTCGTATAAAATTGTATACAGCCTGCACCTTGAGATTGACGCGTGACTAAACATTTTGAATTTTAAGCCTTCCTATCGAAACTTGTCTACAAGTTAATTTTTGCAGCCCTTAAATACTTTTTGTTTTGTATTTTAAGTGTGTGGGAGTGCAGGAAATGTAAATGCATTCTTTCCTGTTGCTGCGTAGAAATCAATTTACAGTATTATATTCTATTTATTTCAGTAGAGCTGGAGAGAATATGGTATCTGACTAATTTAGAAGACCTTAAATTGGCTTCAAAAAAGTTGTCCAACAAAAAAGTCCTATGTAAAGCTAAGACATGTTACTATTCATTACTGATTGGAGAAAATAAGAACAGCCCCATTTTTCTTTTCAGCACTGTAGCCATGCTGACAGAGTCAGAGCTGCTCAAAGAAGTCCTACAATTAATTAATGCTTTGATTTTAACTTTTATTTATTCAGAGTTAAAGTTCATGCACCTGTACTGAAAAAAAGCTCCAATACAGAATTCAAGATGGCAAATTCTAAATGCAGAGGATAGCCTCTATTTTACCATTACATTTCACCTAAAATGTATCTTTCCAATTTTATCCTGTAGTAGTGAACTACAGGAAGACAACTACTTATAAAAACAGAACCAGCTTTACTTTAGATCAGATTTGTGCACTTTTAGACCTCTGCCTTATCGCATATTTCTAATGATGGTTTCTACAGACAAAAGCATGGATATGACATGGGCTCCCCAGTGTCACCCATTGTAGCCAACCTTTACATGGAGGAAGTAGAAAGTAAATGTCTTGGTTCTTTCAAAGGGATGGCACCTAGCCACTGGTAAAAGATATGTGGATGACACCTCGGTCAAAATCAAAACCGTAGAAGTAGAAGCCTTCACTCGCCACATCAACTCAGTGGATAAATACATACGTTTTACCAGGGATAACAAGTTACCATTCCTGGGCAGTGCAGTGCTAAGTGAGGAAGATTGATGCCTCAACATTAAAGATTAACATAAACCTACACACACAGACCAGTATCTCCTCTTTGACTCCCACCGCCCTCTGGAACACAAACTTGAGTTGATCAGGACCCTGCAACACCGGGCAGAAAGCATTCTCTCTAAAGCAGAAGGGAAACATGTGGTTATCCCAACTGGGCTTTCATCAAATCAGCCAAGATGCACAGGAAAGAAGGTCAGACACAAACTGGGGAGAATAAGCATGACAAGAAGATCAACATTGTCATCCCTTATGTGGCAGGCTTGTCAGAGAAATTCAGAACAATCTTCTCAAAGCATGAGATCCCAGTTTACTTCAAACCAAGTCACACTCTGAAGCAAAAACTGGTTCATCCCAAGGACAAACCTAAAAAAAAAACACAAGATTGCTGTCCAGTGCCGTGTGCTCAGACCTCTATACTGGTGAATCAAACTAGTTCTTATATAGCGCTTTTCTACTCTGACTGAGCACTCATACAACACATCTGCATTCACCCAAGCACTTCCATGTTTAAGTGTTTTTTGTTATCTAACATTCACATTTATGTCATAGAGCAACTTGGGGTTCAGTATCTTGCCCAAGAATACTTCAGCATGCAGCCCGGAATCAAACCGCCAACCATCCGATCACTAGGTGACCTGCTCTTCTTCCTGAGCTACAGCCACCCCAACATGAACATCTTCTTCACAAATGAATGGCACAACATAGAAGAGCCACCTCGCAAGACTCAGCTGTATATTGGCATCTGAAGGTCTTTGTGGATGCCAATGTACAAATTTTTTTTACAGGGAGGACAGATGGTTTGAAAGAGGAGTAAAAGAAGCTATCTATGTCCACTCTGAACAACCATCACTAAACAGAGGAGGTGGATTACATCACTAACTTTCCCCCATCTACAGCGCTGTCCTGAGCTCCCTCCCTTTGTTCACACCTTTGTTCTGGTGACCTCAATAGGTCACTTGATAAGATAAACTTTAATGATCCCACCTCAGGGAAATTTGCACATTACAGCAGCTCAAGTACAGATAAGGATCAAATAAAATAAAATAAAATATAATAAAAATAGAAAACACTATATACATAAAAAATATATGAATACACATATACATCAAAACACTGTAACACTATAAATAAAATGTATGTACCATATGTGAAGGTACACTGTGTACATGAGTGATGGCAGCAGAGTAAAGTGTCCATGCGACTCACTACATCATGATGCGTTATACAGTCTAACTGCTGTTGGGATGAATGACCTGCAAAGCGCTCCTTCCTGAGGATTTTTCAGTCTCTGACTGAAGGAGCTGCTAAGCTCATCCACAGTCTCGTGCAGAGGGTGATGGGGATTGTCCATGATGGATGTCAGCTTCGCAACATCCTCCTCTCACCCACCACCACCACAGACTCCAGACAACATCCCAGCACAGAGCCTGACCTCTGCACAAGTTTTTCAATCCTGCTCCTGTACCTTTCCCCCCACCCCCCCTGCAGAACACTACATAGAAAAGAGCAGATGCTATCACTGAGTCATAAAAAGGCGCAATGGAGCGCAGTCCCAAATTGGTTTCACCTGAAACCACTGACTGTAATGATCCATGCCTCCATTCACACCTTGGCACATGTGATTATGCACATGAACAATAGTGGGTCACATCCACCTCCGGGGGACACTCCCACTGGGGTTTAAATACCTGGGTCCCTCTGCCTTTTGGTTTGAGAACCGAAGAAGCCTTTCAGATGAGAGGTGTGACGTCTTCATGTAACAAAAAGGAGTCC